>JAGVSQ010007138.1:0-15619 GCA_022683975.1 Rhyacophila evoluta
ATTTTTTTATTATTTTTTTATATTTTAATATGTTTTTGATATTTTCGTCTTAACTATATATTTTAACGTATTAAACTTGTGATTTGTAATGTTACAACATGTAATAATAAAATCATTCATTCAACATTCATGAAACCAGTTATTTCATGCTGGTATATAACACCTGAATAAAACCAGAAGCACATTTGTTATTATTAATAGCTATAAAGTATGAAGGTTTTTGCACTGAATCATATTATTTAGATACTATACAAGAAAATATTTGTATTTTACATCGGCCATGTGCTTTCCCTTATTTTAATGCCTTGGGGAAGATATACAAGGAAATTCTTGCATATTTATAGGGTCTGGTAATCAAGGCTATACTATGTTTTTTTAACCCTCAAACGTATCCTTTCATAATTTTTTTTTACTGAAGTGAATAAAAAATATTTAAAATTGCTTAAAACTGATAAACTTCCATATGTGCGATCACTGTTAGCGACTCGGGTTTCGCCTTTCGGCATATTCAGGCTACATTATATGTGGGCGGTGAGCGAACATATATGTAGTATGTTGTTTATTTACTTACATTTATTTAAGGTGATTAAAACATGTATATTTAACAATATCTAGTTCAGAGTTAGAAGTTTGAGGAATAGTGAAAAGTTTTGGTATAAAAGAAACAATATCGTTGCTTTACTGCCACTGCTTACGAAATCCTGTTTTAACGCTATTAATTAGTAAACAATTAAAAATAGCATGTAGAAATTCCTCGTAACTCTATTAAGATGAATGTTCGTGTTACGAGGAATTGCTACATAATAGCTTTGGTAAGTATTTGCTAATGAATAGTTTTAAAAATGAATAAATAATAAAAAAGATTATCGTAAAAGTTAGAGATAGGGTATCTTGCCAGTAAGTGATCGTAATATTTACCGTTTGCCACGTCCACTCCGAAAGTGGAGCATATGGATCAACACACTTCGATATTGTCCACTTTGAAAGTGGAGTATATGGATCTTCGTAATGGGAATGTATGTATGTCTTGACATATTATTTTTCACGAGAATTGACTGTCAGACAATTTCCTCAACCCAATAGAAATTCAATCCCGAATTTTCGGATTTCAAAAATCCAACAGATGTGGGGATCGAATCCGCATTACTGGGATATGAAGGGTGCACGCCAACGTCTTGGGTACCAGAGAGATAAATACTTTTACCTTCCTTCCTGCATATTATACACACATTTCCTGCCACCAAGACGATCCAACAAGAAATAACGATCACTAGAAAGTATTTTGTCGGTAGATTCAGTGTTAACTTGGTGAAAATTTTATAATCATTTTCAATCCACCTTTGAACGAATTTGTATTAAGTTAGCAAATTTATAAACGTATACTAGTTGATACTAATATATTAACAACAGTCTAAAAAAAAACTGGCAATATCTATTCATTTAATATTTTACTTTATTTTTAAGACATTTGTAGATATTTTTAATTACACTCCATCTAGATAATTTCACTTTGAATTTACTCCTTAATGAGGCCTGAGCGAATAGATTACATCCGCTGCAGTAAAATATTCTAAGGAAAGTGATTCACTCAGTAAAGTTTGGCAACTTATTTTCACATTGTTGAACTAAATTCTCGAGTTCTAGCTTTTTCGGGTAATTAACTTTTAGCTCAGTTATTATTTTATTTTACTGTTTTAATACAAATAATATTAGTATGTTGTATATGTATATAAAAAACGTGAAACTGTTGATATATGGTTGGATAGATTTCAGCTTTTGACAAAGTTAAATTGTCTTCTCAGTGACCCATTGATAAAACCGCGTGTTTTGAGTACTGGATGGGCTGGGTACTTGGATACAAAACTGAATGTCTAATAGGTTGATTAATTTGGTGACAACCGATATCTGTGAAAAAGATCTTTCATGATGTCTTCATATTAGGAATATTCATATGCTCTACATCATAGATTCCCAAAGTGGGCGCTAAGGTCGTTTAGGAGGGTGGTATCGGCCTCAGAAGTATTTGGGAAACGTTTAGGCGGCTTAGAGATGGAGTTCAGAAATATGGTGGACCCTGGTTTTTGTAGAAGAAATTGATTTTCACTTGACGTGAGTAAAAAAAAAAAAAAGAAATTTTAAATTTAGTGGGGGGGGGAGCCTTAGGAATTGCAAAAAAATTCTGGACGAATGCACGAAAGCTCAAACCTGGAAAAAAAGAGAAAGGAGCGCTGGGTACTTTTTTTTCAAAAAGGGGGCGCTAGATTAAAATAGATTGGGAATCTATACTCTACATTCAAGCAGTGTCGAATCGTGGATAGAATGAACCCTCCACCAAAAATAAATAAATAAGATAAATTGCATAAGTTTATTCATCTCTGATGTTTAATGTTCTATCTCTCTTTTAAGTATTTTATAAAAGTCTTATATGTGTACAAAATACTTGTTTTAATTATACAAATATCATCACATGTAAAAAATACTGGTGAATTTATTTAAGATCCACCCATCATAGTCTAGCGCCCTTGTGCAGTTTTTTTTTGCACACTTCGAAGAGAACAATACTTGAATACCATCAGGGCCGTATGGTAGATTTGTTTAATATGATGCAAGTCTTTGAAATGGTGCCCTTTCGCGTGCTAACTTTTTTGCTTTATTGTTTTATTTAGGTCTTGCGCTTAGGTAAGTCGTGCCTCGTCAGATAATATTGCCGCCTCACACTATAATATTTGTGCCCTCGCCTAGTTCGTTTTTTTTTGGAACATTTGCATTAATTTCGCTACTTTTGCCGCCCCTTATATATTTCCGCCTGATGCAACAGTCTCTCTGCTTTTTAGCCTGTGACGGCCCTGTATACCATCTGTATTAATGTAAATGTTATAAATTGCCGGAAGGTACCGACATATAAGCCACACTACGTAAATAACAATTCATATAGAAGTATACAAATTCAAATGGTTTTGAGTTTTTTAATTGACATACGGCGATGTTACAGTTCTAGTGCTATTTTTGAGGTTGGTCTATCTATAGGTGGTAAGTATGTACTCGTATTCGTCCGCGGACGTGAGTCGCAACGGCGTGTGTGGCATTCGTGTCCCGATCGTGTCGTTTGACACTTCTTTCTTTACGGCTCGCGTGGATGTCCAATGTCATGTACTTGCATCAACCCCTTGCTGCGAGTGTACATACACTACCCCCCATGGCTGAAAATTAAAAATTTTCATTGAGGTCATATTTTCTAGATAAAATTTCAATTTTATTCCTTCAAAATATTCTATTGTCATCTCATTAAAATGATTTTAGTTCTTACGGAGACTTTTTGTTAGAAATAGGAAGATAAGAGAACGTACCATCCAGTCACTTATCACTGACAAAGTGAATATGCAACGCTGGATCTGGCTCGGTCATATATTGCAGATGCCTCAAGAGGGTTTGAATCATACCTATCTATTCTTTAAGCCAACCGGTCATCGAGGTCTAGAAGACCGCTAAATACTATTACTATATATAAATAAATACTACAGAATGTATTCGGTGGAGTTACGGGATGCAGGTATGACCTGGGAGAACGTAAGAATACTGGCTGGTGAGAGGGGCTCTTGGAGGCTGTGCGTGGTGTCCGTATGCTCCACTTAAAAAGCGGATATGGTAGAAGAAGAAGAAGAAGTCTTATGTAGGTATTTATTATAATATTACTTTTAACATGCTTTACAGACAACCTGATCACCAAATGATAGACAAAGTACTATTTGTATACGAGAGATTGTAGTAAGGAGATCAACCGCTGGATAAATGAAGTTAGTGGTACCAATGAAGAATGAACGGTATTCATGGATGTCACAGGATTACAGAAGTAAATAAGTTCTGTGGAAGTAGGTAAGTTACAGTGAATGCAAATTACAATAGAGTTACTTACAGAGCAATATAACCATTTAGAAGAGACTTGCATCTAATTAGTTAATGATGTAGTGAAATTTAATGCCGAGCTTATGACGACGAAAATTAAAACTATCTAAAAAATAAACAACTGTCATAAGCATATGATTTAGTAATATATATTGTAAAAATGTATGAAAAAATGGATAATGATTCTTGTGAAATAGTGCTAGAGTTCTTCCTGCATCTGATATTGTAACAAAACACCCTAGTTCATAAAAGATTATTGAAGTCGAACTGATTGTACGAAAGAAACTCTTCAAATGATTTAGTTCACAAGCTAAGAACTATACTAGAATGATGCCCTGGAATCATCAAAATAAAAGCCAGACAAGAAATGCAAAGAATTTGAAGAATAACTAATGTAAGCTAGAATTTGTTTCTAGGTATGAAATATGAAAATAACAAATTAAGATGGGATCTGAGAATTGTATTGCATTTAAACTACCTCGTGATTAATGATACAAATGTAGTTTTCGAAAAAAGAAGTTATTAAAACGAAGCTTCTCATAAAAAAGAATTTTCTTTCAAATTTAATCTTAAAATACGTTTGTTCTAGTCCCAATATTATACCTTCTGCCAAAAAATTTAAATCTCGTATAAAATATGAAATATTTAGACAGATTTAAAATTATTGAAATGTTATATTATTATGAATTACTGGCCACCCACATTATGAAATAATAGCTCGTCAGTATATGAGAGCGAACTCTATACAGCTGAGCAAAGAAACTGTTATATTTTTTACAAGTTCAATAAATCTTCTTTTTAACTGACAATCCGTACGAGTGAAAAGTAGATATTCCGGTTAAAATATAAAAAAAACTTTTATGCGGGGATATAGAAAAAAATAAAAATGATACTATAGTGTTATTGCTATCAATATTTTGATAGCCGGAGCAATATTGCTCAGACTGTTATCATTTTATTGACATATCATAAACCAGTTTCAAGCAATTAAGATGAAGTCATTAATGTGTTTTGCAAGATGTAAGATTTTATTGATATTCCAATTAGTGTTTTACGATCAATCACTACGTGGTTCGAACCTACAGAGGAAGCGAGCTAGCGAGACATAAAAAAATGGCTGATTCACGAAAAAAGTTTATAGGAATTATTCAAGTTGATTGAGAGGTGAATGAATTGTTTATTAATCGTACTGGAACTCAGCGGTCATTAGTTTTTATTGTGAATCAGATAAACGAAGGTAAGCAATAATTATTATGAAATTTGGCTCGTTGTTTGTAACAAAGTTTGAGACCATAGCAAGGCTCATAAAGACTGTGTTTATAACTGAAGTTCATTTACTTCCTGGATAAGGCTATTTCTATATCTGAAACCAAACTTTGAGTTGGCATTGAAAAGTTAATTCTAAAGAAGATTTGCCAAACCTTATATAACGCTACTAAACATAAATTACAAGGCTCGATTTGGAGAACTAGGAGAAGTTTCTTACAAAAAACATGTCATTATTGGTGGCTTGTTGGGTCAAAAGAATTAGTAACGGAACCAAGAATTGAAAAAGATAACATGTATGGTGTACTCTAGACATTATGCTAAATTAAATATTTTTGGTTGGTGGATAATTGAAGTATCATCTAAGATACAATGTAAATACAAAGATTCATGTTTTGAAGGTTCTTCTCTGTCTTCAAGTTCATGTATCTTGAAAAGGCAGTCAACCTCAACAAAGTCCTAAAAGAAGTTTATAATGGACTTCCATAGAACAAGTGAATTAACGATAAATAAATGAATGGATATCCACAGGTGTATAACGTGATGTAACGAACTAAAGAGCTCTCCAAACATGTCCCACTAAAAATGTTCTAAAACTGAGTAGCGATAGCAAGACTGGGTTTATCAACACAGATTTATATAGTGATAGATTAAAGCCTTTCTAAGCTGGATTAATTCTTCTAAGTTATGTGCAATGTCGTTATCTAGTTTTACTTTATAATTTTGTCCATCCAATGATTTTTAATTTTTAAGTTAAACTGTTTTTTACTTCTTGGATTCCATTGAAACTGTCCATACTAAGAAGGTATAGAAGGAAGAGAGTTATAATGGAACTAATTACTTAGTTTTTAGCTACTATATTTAATATTTTGTATATGAATCCCTATAGTGGGGAGTTTATATGAATTCTAGTTGCTCCTGAAAGGGTTAATACAACGCCATCTTCCAGGGATAAAAAACGACACAACCGATCGCACCGCGTGTGTAGGATGACGATTGTCTTGTAGAAATGTTGTCGGTCGGAGTGACAAAAAAAAAACGGATAATTTATGTAATGTACGCAATAAATTCATTCGACAAAGGGATTTTTTTACGATCACCGAGCGCTTAAGAGCATCATATGCTACAAATTAATTTTTAACGTGGTCAGTTCCACCGAGTCATAGAAACGAAGATATATTATGGATGAAACCAAATGAGTATGGGGTCTGCCCTTGGTAGAATTAACGTCAAATTGGATATGGATATTATGACTGCCATTACGATCTAGGGTTTATATCTTCTTTTGAAACTACTCCTAGGATTTATAAACATATGACACGATGATCTGACGTGAAAGACGATAAATGTTATCAAAAAATAAGCAATTAAATCCAGACTTATAGGAATGAAAATTATACGAGATTATGTGTTATTTCTTATTTCTACATGGTATCACGGCTTTATTGTAACATATTCACGATTAGTTATGTTTTTATATACCACGTTCGCATCCAAAGTGGAGCATATTGACCTACACAGTGACCTAAAAGTGGAGTATATGAATTTCCGCAATATGAAGACGTTTTAACAGATTATTTTTCACGAGAATCGTTTGCCAGACAATTGTTCAACCCAATACACGTCCAGTCCTGCATTTTTAGATTTTTTAAATCCAACAGATAGGGAATCGAACCCGTATTTCCCGGATTGCTAGGCGCGTAAGCTACAAACTATGGTAACCGGGGAAACAAAATAGTCACTATTTCAATCCTTAGGGCCAGCTCTATTGCTGGTGCTACTGGAAACTTTGGCGCCCCTTTATGTATAGTTTTTTTTTTAAATGACAAGAAAAAACTAAAATGTAGAAATGTTTGCCAATTATAATGATAAACTCCGCGTGAATTTATACTACAGATTTGGCAATCAAGCATCTTTGAGTGTCGTTAGCAATAACTCTCTTTATATATGCGAACCTGCCTTTCTCTTCCTTAAAAACATCCGATTGAAACGAAATTTAATTTATTTTTTACAATTTTTATTACTTTTGAAATACCTTTATGCCACCCCTAACCACATGACACTCCGAGAAACTGCCCTTGCTGCCGGTACCTTGAGCCAGCTCTGCCAATCCGACATGAATTTTCATAATGTTTATTAAAAAATATGTTGAATTTTACATGTTGGTATGAATTTACTTCTTCTTCGCCGTTTTAAAAAATTATATACTAGTTTTATTTTACTTGACTTTGCCTGGGATATGTTCAAACTTATTTTTCACTCAAATTAATTTCGTTTCATGCCATTACTACTAATTTATTTCAATACTCACCTACAGTATTCTAAGTATCTTGTGTGATGATGTTAAAAGATAAAAGTAAAACAAAATATGAAAATATTATGTCGCTGTTGTTTACCGTGGAGTTCTAGTGACAGGCAGAAACACACACGTATTTTTGTCGTATATTCTCCGTGCTCTATATTCGGCATAGGCTATCGGCCTTTTTTAAAGAAATATTGGTCATACTAGTAGTATTCATCGATGTGGTTATTGAACTTCAACCATGTTTCACAGCCGAACGCTGTTACAATCCCACCTTTACATATCTTCAAATCTATAACATACGCCAATTTGAAGTCGTTCACTGTACGTAAATATCCTTCCTACAATACATACTACCAGTAGTTGGTTTTCTCTATTCACGCCATATAATAACGACTTAATTATACAATTTTAATGATATATGTATCTTGTTTCGTTAAATATCGCTAAATATTATAAAAATTAAACGGACCTCTTTACGAGATATACTTAAAATAAGACACACAAAAGTTTTTACAGACTTGTATCTATTATTATTTATCACACAATAAATATTTTATATTTTCACCGAGAAGTCGCTTTTAAGAATATATTAAAATAAAGTCGTACTGATAATATTCAAAGAATATAATTTATAACGATCATCTTTTCTTACGAATGATAAACTTCGGTCATTTCCTGTACATAATTATTATTTTTTAACTTCCGGTTTCTTGATAACTCTTTTAACACCTCTAACCCGGCGGTGGATAATGAGTGAGTATTACTTATATTTTATATTATTTCTCCAAATATGCTGATTGTAAGGTACTTCATGTATTCGTCACCAAAAATCCTATGATTACATAAATCGGCATAAATAATCATTTCGTATTAAATCTAGGACTGGCATATATATGCGTGTGTGTATAAAACGGGATTGGTATATGTGTAACGGTAGCATCTATCACTCATATAAATGATGTCATTACATCTCAGAAGGTAAGAGAGGGAGTATTTAAAACGGTCAGATCAGTTAGTAAAGGATATCCACCTCGACGTGTCGTTTCTTTTGTTTCTCTTTTATTATTAAATTTCCTGCACTTACTTCATAGTATTTGACTTTTAATACAACTACAATAATTGTTCTAGCAGGTTTTATATAATTTTGATTTAAAACAAATATTTTTCACAGAACACTCGGAAGCCATCGCCGTAGCCAAGGGCAAAGTAAGGCGAGTGTTAAGTAAGTTTAGCCGTTAATGAAAATACTGTATTTATTAATATTAAATCTGGTGTCTTTATTGAAGTTAAAAAGCTTTGAAATATAACTTTATCCACAATATTTTTAATATTTTCCATATGCCAAATATATTCCTCGATTAAAAATTCTTATTTGTATTTATTTATTTATAAGACGAATAACGATGTTCAACAGTAGTGTAACAACGCCAGCCCAGTCGGATCAACAGAGATTAGAAAACTGTTTGGTTAGGCTAGGTTAGGTTAGATTAAGTTAGGTCCTGTCTGCATCGCATGACAGAAGGATGAGCAGAACATTTCAAGTCATTGAATACGACTTAGAACAAAAAAACAGATGTTAACCGGATGGAAATGTCAATAATTGTATTCAAGCTTGAGCACCGAATTAACAAATCGCCACGTTGTATAAGGACAGGTGGAGAGAGTTGTTCCTGGAAGACTAGGCCCACCTCGCGTGGTTGGGTTCGTAACAAGGACAACGATGAAATAGATAAACAGTTGATAACCTCTAGAACGTTTTCAGTAGCAATTTCCGAATAAAGTTTAAGTGCCCCTTAATAGGAAAAAATCTATAGTCTTTTCAACAAAGCTGGAGCGATAATATTTACAATTAATTGGATCCAGTGTGTGATTTTTTCTGTACGCACTTATAAATAATATTTATTTTTATGTATTGTTAGTTTATCATCATTTTTCTCTTTATATTCTTTTTTGCGTGATCAGTTTTGAGACAGGAAGAGTATCTAAGCATTGCAAGCCCATGTACTTAGTTCGATATTCTTTACAATTCATTATTTTGCTTATTGTTAACGATTGATTACTAGACCATGACTGGAAAGTTGGAAAGCGAAATTAAAATAAAAATCATTGTTATTAATTTTGTATAAAGTAGAAAGAAATCTAATATATAATCACTGAAAAAGTGAAGATGTGACGCTGGACCTGGCTTGGCCACATATTGCGGATGCCTCAAAAGAGTCTGAACCTGACCTGGCTATTGTTCGAGCCGACCGGTTAACGGGATCTCAGAAGGCCGCTAAATACTATTTGTTGAATATATTCGGTGAAGTTACGGGATGCAGATATGACTTGGGAGGACGCGAGAATACTGGCAGGGAGCAGGGATTCTCAGAGGTGACACGTGGTGTCCATATCCTCCATTTAGAGAACGAAAATAGAAGAAAAAGAAGACATATTGTATTATTTAACTGATTTTATTGATTTTTTTTTGAGTTTTTCTGTGGTTTCTAGTGATGTAATCATGTGATAAAAAAATGATTTTGTCAGAAAACCCGCCGATTTAAACAAGCAATTGATATTTGAGATTAAAAATAATATTTTAAAAGTAGGAATTGTGATTTTTAATTTAATCCATGAATTAAAATTTAAAAATACATAGTAAATATCTTATAAATTAAAAAAATACATACGGACCATTTCAAATTATCAATAATTTTGTTGTCTAGTGATATATTATGTTTCCACGAGATGGCAGTGAGATACGTCAATTCTTTTTCTAATTATCTTGAATCACCTTAATGTAACAAAACTATAATAAATTACAGAATTATGTTCGTTTCGTATTGATAGATAATATCCGTTACATACATGGTATATGTATATAAGAATGTTTTCGTGGTTAAATACGTGGTGGTATTAAGAAATTGAATTCATGTCGGTTTGAAATTGATCAGAGCTCATATTTTTTCAAATATGGAGCAATGTCAAACAAAACATATCACGCTCTATCAATTCTACTAAAACTAATTGAAAACAGGAAGAGAAACTTGTTCAAGTCACTATCTAGAAGACATCTCATATTAATAGCGGGCATAATCGTGGCCAAGCTCAGACCCAAACTTAGGCTTTATATGGCCATGCGATGACTATTACTGTTATAAACTTTATTCATATGGATCGGTAATAGATTCGAGCTATAATTGCATAACCACCAGCGTAGTGCAGTTTTATATGAAGCCTTTTCTGATATATTTATCTATAACCTGTTGCTTTTGCGAAGTCTGAACGATTCACCCGATTTTACAGTATATACAGCAACGTTCCCTTTAATTGTTTCGTTGTGTGTGCGGGCGATCAACCAATGTGTGCGGTCCGTCAACATATGTGTGCGGGTCATCAACTTATGTGTGCAATATGCATAGATAAAATTAAGTAGTCAACATAATGTACCATGAAATCATAAATTACATTATCCCAATATGTAGGTTATGTATTAACCCTATCATAAAATATCAAATGAAATAAATTATTGAATAAAACAAAACTATGGTTACAAGTTCCTTTCTTTGAAATGTGTGCGGGGTATCAAGGCATGTGTGCGGGAAATGTTTAACAGATGTGCGGCCGCACATGCGCATACCTTAGAGCACGGTTTCCCAACCTTTTTCGAGTGGCGACCCATTTTTATAAAATTCATGTGATCCGCGACCCTCATACAATCCAAAAGCCATTTATGAATAAGGTAATTAAAAAAAAACAGCGAAAATATATTTTTTAATATAATTTTATTTAATATTATGTATGTTGAATAATTAATTTAATGCGATGGTTGAAATTGCTTTGCAAAAATTGCAATATGGTGAATATTTTTTTAATTGACTGTATAAGTTGGCGACCCCCCAAAAAAACCGTTCGCGACCTACAGGTTGGGAACCTATGCCTTAGAAGGAACGTTGATATACAGTTGTTATTGTATTCCACTGAATTATTTACTAAGCGAATATTTGCCTATTATCTAAGATATTTAAATTCAAGTCTTAGATATTTAAGCTATTTGTCGACAACTATGAAAATTATAATTAGTTTAAACTTAATTCTATTTATTTAGCGCTATACAAAGTGTTAAAAAATCATGGTATCTGATAAAGACTGACACTGGTGAAAATATATGCCTCCTAGAATACCGAGGATGAAGTATTTTACTTCAGAGGAACTCGAAGTTAAAAAAATGAAACCATGTAAAGCATGAGGCATTTCTCAATTTATATCTAGGAGTTTTAAGACTACATATAAGCATAATTTGAAAGGATTCAAAGAAGTTAGCGGGTGAATCTTGCAGGTGCCAACCACATCCTCTTAGAACAAAACGAGCCTATTTGCACTTTTGACATTTCAAAGGAAAACATTTTCAAACTTATATTTGTCATTAATTTGAAAACTGTTATTCCCTGAGTAATTTTTCAGTAAATAAAAGTATTTTTACAAAACATCAGGTCATGTAGCCAGTTTTGCAATAAAAGGACGATACGTTCCGCACGGGGAGCGTAATGTATATTTTATGTAAGTGGCTAAATTTAGAAAGTTATTTAAATGCAATAATGATTATTTACTTAATGCGGTCCTTTGCTTATATCAGATGCACGCGGTGGCGTGACAGGGCTTACACATATTAAAAATGACATTCGTAAAGAGGGGATGCCTGGTTCACTGCTCACTCGCTCATCAATTTCACCGCTTAATTAAACTTGTTTTAATAGCTTTCCATAAGGATTATTGACTACTATATTCCATTTTATTGAAGTTTATCAGAAAACTTGTAGCAAAGTTTTATACTACCTTAAATATCAATCTCTAAGTATACGCTGATCTCATAGAAAATGAAGTTGAGAAGAAAAACGATCCACTTGGCTATATATTATATATATATATATATAACTAGTCAGCACTAGTTCACGTTTAATAAGACATTGGTAATACTAAAAACACTAAAATAAATCGAATAGCTATGCGTACTACAATATTAATTCGTGTTACATTAAGGCGCCAAAACCTACGGTGCTAGACCCCACGAGTTCAGTTTAAAATAATTGATTTAAATTTTAATTATACAAGATCTGCTAGATTATTTATAGTCTTCCCGGCAGTGAAGTTGGTGGCGTACGCGCCTAGCAATCTGGGAAATACGGGTTTGATTCTCCGTCTGTCGGATTTTGAAAATCCGAAAATGTAAGCTGGATGCCCATTGGGTTGAATAATTACGTTACAAACAATGCTCTTGAAAAAAAAATAAAAAAAAATATATCTTCACACTGTGTAGATCCATATGCTCAATTGGAAGCGAAAATGGTATTTAAGAATTGAATTAGCTATAGAAATCATTTTATTATAAAGAGGCGACGTCCTAAGGCAATTATTTTTCATACACTGAGTTATTTTGTCTAGCCGCACGAAATGTTCACTTTCTTCCCCTTCAGTAATGAAATCATTCAAGTGATTGATGAATGCTGCCCAACACATGATCTAGTACACACACATACAAGCCAGTCCTAGATTTAATAAAAAAATAACCATTACTTTTGATATTGATTATATTTTGAATTCTTAAAGAAATCATTGAAATTATAGGGATTTTTATGTGGAATGCATAAAATATAAAGACGTTGCAATCAGGATATTTGGAGAAATGAAATAAACCATATTTACTGGTCACTCACTATTCAATATAGGGTAGTGAGAGTTAAATAATCATACATTAATACACATCTTCCTAAGTGACCAAGAAGCAATTGGGCACGTTTGGGTGTTGCTGGTTCGTATCCCGCAGTTGCTAAGAATTAGCGACTAGATTAACTTTCAACCAATTTTCGTCAAAGAATCTGTCGAGATAAGTTGTCTTATTCTAGATATCTATAAACTACATTTTTATGGACTAGACATCCTCACAGTGTGGAGATTCGTATTGTTTACTCCAAGAATCCAAAAATATTCAAAATAAAAATAGTTAATTGAAAAAATCTTATTTGATATACGTTACTTAATCATATGCAATAATTTAAAAGGAAAATGTGAAACAACGTTATTATTTTTCTGTTGATAATAGCTTTTCGTCTACGGTTAATAAGAAAAGACGTATACAAATAAATAATAATCATAGATCTAAGCGTCTTAAGCAAATGGATTTATAATGTTGCATTGTAATGTATTTAATGAGCAACATTTGAATAATTGTATTAAATTGTAATTCTAGAAATCAATTATTATGTATAGTCTTCCTGACAGTTGTTTCATTTGTAATACTATTATCAACGTTGTCTATATCTAGCGTCTCCCAACCTTTTAATACCACTTAACACAGAAGTAAAAACTATTATTTCTGTAGTATTTATTTTTCTTGCTAGTTTTACATAACAGGGAGACATAATAAGCAAATAACGGGCTCACTGTGAATACAAACAAAACATATTATACTGAACTGAAGAAATATTCATCAAAATAATCGAAAACCGATCAGTAAGTTTACTATTGATAAAAAGAGGTTTTATTATTTTAAAAAATAAAACATGTGACGATGTCATGTATGTTTAGATGTAATGTATCAGACGAGTACATAAATTCGCAAAAGAAATGTCAAGTAAGAACGTGTTTTATACACGAAGAAATATGGATACATTATCATGTTTTTATGTGCATCCAATATGCGATATAACACTCAGTAAAGCGCAAATGCCGCGTCGCAGGAACATTTGAAGCATGTTCCTTATTGAGATATTATGCATTGTCTTGGGCTTCGCAGGATGGAGGATGTTACCGTCGAAGGCTGCGCTGCAGGCTGTCGTTGCCGGCAAAGGTCAAGAGAAAAGTACAGTGCCTTTAGTACGGCATTAACACGCGCGCATGATTCCCCGTACTGAGCTCTCGCGAGGGACACAATCGGGATTTTGATCCTGCCAATTTACAAAGGCGCTTCGTGAATATTAAATAATAATATAGATATTATTTTACTTTGTTTCCCAGATTCTCTTATGTAAACGTAAGCACGGAAGAGCGTGCTATTTATGAGGTCTCAATACCAACATTTCACATTTAATTATATTTAAAAATGAAAACATTCCCTAATGTATATCGGGTTATTAAAATTGTTCACGGGACATGTTTTATCTACATGGAGATATGTTCAAGTATCTGTGATAAATCAGTTAGAACAATTCAGCTGTAAAGAATAACTACTTTTTTATTTTTATTTGTATGTGCTCTTTTCATTTATTTAGAAAAATCTAATTTTGACTGCACTATATTTTGATAGTGCATACATACGAGTACGTAAATGAACTTGATGTAAGATTTAAAATATAAAACCTCACTATTGGGTTTTGAACATTATGTTTATGTTTATTGTATTTGTAGCATTAGAGTTAATTGTGTGATTTTTTAAATACAAAAAACTGTGACGTGTTTGATTGGAACTACCTAATTTGCCCACCATCTACTCACTCTGTCCTTACGCCAGGTCTTAATCAGGCGTATCCCAGAGCTTTGATATCGAGAAGCGATCTACTTTATTCGGCGGGAATATCCCGGGAGTAAATATAAATTACCCAAGACTTAGGTTGCCGCACACTCAAGTGTACTGAAGATTAAAGAAAAAAAACCAATTGAAATAATGGAGACTTATTTGGTCAAGAAATTGGTGTAAAGAAATCATCACGCTCACCGTATGAATGAATGAAAGATATTTCGTTAAAAATTCTGATAGAAGAAGAATATTTTGGCTTAGATTTCTGGAAAATTTCTTGAGCTTACTACACCACATCTGTTCACAAAGAAAAAAGTTTTTATAATTATCAATAAGTGAAATAAAAAAAATGAAATATAAAAAAATATAATCAAAAAATATGTCTTACGTAGTACGTCACTGGGCAATTCTGGCCTTACTTTTCATAATAGAGACATTAAAAAAGCGGGTATACCTGCAAACCACAACGAAACGTGGCTTTTGTGATCCACGGCAATCACTGGATACTTTGTGATACGTTTTGTTGGAACATTTCGATTACAAAATGTTATGTCATATACTACGTCATCAATCAATACGTTGGATTTTGCTATAATCATATTTATTTATTTACTTTACACATGTTGTAATATCACAAATTATAAGTTTAATAC
>JAGVSQ010007139.1:0-15619 GCA_022683975.1 Rhyacophila evoluta
AGAATTTAAAATCAATTTCCATCAAGCACCATCAGTCAAAAATATTAATTATAGATATAGACAATATCGATTTTCAATAAATAAATTTGGTGAGAAATCAATAATCCATATAATAATTCAACATACATTGAGTCTGAATTATACAATAGAAATAGTTGTACATGTTCAGCAAAATATTCAAATGTCAGTCAATCTAATTCAAGTTGTGTGGGACAAATCATTACCTTTGTTATAAGTTACATTCAAAGTTGTATTAACGGCACCAATATAAACAATGGCTATGGCACTGACTGTGAATTCAAATCTGTTCTCGCTTGAAATACTGATAACATCGCCTTTTTTAATGCCAAGTTCTCTGAGGGACTCTGCCAAATTGACACTCTTCTGAAGTATTTCTGCGTGAGTAGTTGTACGACCCGACCCATTGTCTATCTAGAATAAATATAAAAAATTATGACTATGCACACAATTTTTTTATATAAGCACATAATTTAGATGCTCTTTTATAAATTTTCGATTACAACTAGACACTATTTGTCATTGGAGACAAATTAACATAGAATGAATCCGTAGGGCAGGTCACGTTTTAAGATCCCACTTCAAAACTTTTCTTCAAAAGAATTAAAAGTAAGAGGGAGCATCAGAATATTAAAATTGAGGTGATTAGACTTCATAGAGATATAGCATTCATGAGAGAGTGAAAAGAGCTGGACGCAGATGCGTGATTGATGTGTTTTTATGTAAGACGTTTCTAATATTAGAATTTTATTAGATCGCTCAAAGAAAAGCATTTATTATGTATCACAAAGACAAATAAGAAAATTCGTTCTTAAGACACATTTGTGATATGGATATAGTTTAGGACTAATATTCACCTGAGCAATAGCATTTCCTCCAATTTTTAAATTCTCGAAAAGCTGTTCACCATATGATTGCTTGAAATTGCCTTCAACTTCCGATGGCCCTTTGATAATATATCGATCGGCAGTCATTTTAAAATCTTTCTTCAAATAAAGAACGTACTATACGTTTAAAACGCACCAAGAAAGTGAATTTCGTATTGGAATATTATCTTTGCACCGTAGGTAGTAAACAGATCGCTATTGTTAATGTTTGCAGTAGAGTTAAAAACTTTAATTTATCTGCATCATAACTTTAATAATTTAAGATAAGAAAATTGTAGAGTAATTGGAAACAATAACTCAAATTGATTCATTTAAACAGTGTACTGATTTCAACTATTATACGAGTAGAGCTGTATTTTTTGAGAAAATCATTAAATTGATAAAATATAAGTGAAAAATAAAATAATGAAAACTTTTAAAAAGTTTTAAGTGTGACTTCTGTCAAAAACAGAACACCACACCATAATAAATGTAGAAATACTGGTATTGTCACGTTTATCAAAATATATCCACATAGTTCTTACAATAATCATTATGAATACAAATAAAATTATCCAACAATACAAAATAATTAATTTCACAAAGATTATTTAAATGGAAGGTTATTGATACTTCATAAACTTTGAGTGCATTGAATTATCGGTACTTTTATTAATTTATAAAGTAGCATATAAATAAAAATAATGTATAATATATAAAATTTGTTTACAATATAAATAAATCATAATTTGCAAAAACATTTTAAAGGTTTCAATACATGTGCACTTAAAATCATAATTATTATTAGTTATTTAAAGGTATATAGTATACAACAATTCGTTATTATGAAAGTTTTTTTGTAAATGCTTGTAACTTTAGCTAATAATTAAAATAAATAATTATTGTTTGATCTGGAATAATTGACATGTACACAGGTAACTATTCTATTAATATGACAGTTTACGTCACATTCACATTTTGCGTGTTTATCTTAGGTTATGTTTTGTAGATTGTAGTTGATGGTTGTTTGAACGCTATTATTTTGAAAAGAAACTATAAAATATCAATATGAAAGGTGGAAAGAAGAAATTTAAGGGCCGCGATAAGAAAGGAGGATCTGAAAAGTTCATAAAACGCAACAGTTATCGGGGATCAAAAGGTAATCGTAAAGGCTCATTCGAAAAAAAGAAAGTCGTTAAAACAGCAGCGAAACGTACCTTCTGTTTCAACCGATACAGGGATAAAAATCGCACGGAAGAAGAAAATATTAAAAAGCAGAAATTAGAAGAGAAAATTTCGGAACAATACGAGAGCTCTGATTCCGATGAAGAGATTATCAATCCAGTGGACCAACTGTTATCTACGTTTAAAACCGATGGGAAATTGAAAAAGAATGTTGCGGTTGATAGTTCTGACGAGTCTGAAGAAAGCGACGAAGATGTTGAGAATCGTTCAGATGCTGAGAAAATTGATGACAGTGAAGATTTGTCAGACGAGGAAGCTGAAATGGCAGTGGATGAAAGTGGTAACGTGTCTGAAGATGATGGTGATCATGATATACTGGATGGATCAGAAAAATCTATAACTGATGAAGAGATTGAAGAGGAAGAAGAAGATTTAGAAAGCAATGAAGAAGATGTAGGAAATGAAGAGGAAGATTTAGGAAGTGACAAAGAAGCAAAAGTGGTATGTACATAATTTCTATTATTAATTGTTCTATTTTGGGTCGATTTAGGGGCTTAATTAAGTTATTGACGAAACTCTTTGAAAATACAGTGTACTCTCGATTATTCGTGCTAATGGTGAGAAGGAAGAGCCCGGATAATTGACAAACACGGATAATCTGAACTATAAATATGAAATATGGATAATCACCAAAGAATTATTATTTGTCAGGCCGGCCAGCCTCAAAAATTTTATTGACTTTCAGAAATTAAGGTTTCTTTTTTTAAAGCTTTCACATGTATGCATTATTCTATAACTTCCTTGATAGACTTATATATTCTCGCTTAATATAATGTTTGATGTCCCTGCCAAATTTACTATTTTCGACATGCATTTACATACTTACAGAAAAATAAAGGTATTTTTGAATCGTAAAAGATCCTATAATACAATAATATAATAAATATAATTTCAATATTTGACACGGATAATCCGCAAACTGGATAACCACCACCATAATGATCAGGAGTACACTGCACATGATTAAGTTAGCAGCATTATTCACACATACACTTGCATGGTTTGATGTTTTAAGTATGTGTTTGGAGGTAGAGAACTTCCAGAGGTTTAGTTTCCTTGTATTGCGTTGCTTATTTATTTTTATTTTAATCCAATCATAACATTAAAATATTACAAAAACATAAGTCCAATGTTACATATTTTTCAGCAATTTATAATTTACATAATCTTACAAATATATTTTCTAATTAATATAAAATATATACTAACTTGAAACGAATAAGCAACCTTATGAAAAATAACTTTTCAGGAGACAGTTCTTAAAGTGTGTTGTGTACAAAAAACTTCAATGGTATCGCTTAATTTTATTTTCTTCTTCTTTCTTCATTATATTCTGTTATTTTCCTTCAATTCCAATCATCCATATGATAGTTCTTAAAGTAAATACAATTAAATCATATGGTTTTTTTTAAATTATTTCCTTTTAAAATTTTGTGTTAATATATTTCATAATTATCAAATGTATTTAACGATCAGGTTGAAGAGGCTATCGAGGATATTGAAGAAGATGCTGAAACTGAAAAGGATGATGAAAAGATAGTCAGTGATGATCCGTTCACCAAACACCTTCGTGATGATATACATGATTCATTATTCCAATCTGTCTCCAGTAAACCACAAATAATTATGTCCAGTCAATTATCCTGGCCAATTCTCGGAAGATTGTTAGTACAGATTCCAAAATCCAATCAAGATAAAGATACTAGTGAAGGGAAAGTAAAAATTTCTGTTTTGGAAGATAAAGTTTTTGCCAAGCAAGGTACAGTGCCTCAGAAGATCACAAAAGTCGACTGGAATAAACTTAATATCAAAAAACAGATTCAAGACAACTTAGTAACCGCAAATAAAACTAATCTTATTAGGAAAGAATTAGACTTAACTGAAAAATTGACACCCTTACAAAAAGAAATATTCTCGGTTGTAAATAATTATCAAGACTTTATTTATCCTGAAAGATCTTTTCTCAACTGTGAAGAAATTCGGTATGTATATTGCTTACATGCAATAAATCATCTGTTAAAGACAAGAACGAAAATCTTACATCATAATGCGAGACTGACAAAGAAAGGGTGTGAAGTCCCAGATGAATTTCGAGACCAAGGACTTGTTAGGCCTAAAGTAAGTAGTTTAGAATAGTTTATGCTTATATCACCTTTCTGTCCATTTACTACTACATTTTTATACATTTTTTCTTATATTTCTTTCATTTCTTATTGTATTTGTTTTACTTGCTGCACATTATACTTCATTCGCTAAAATTGTATTGGTATGATATTATACAACATAAATAATCTGAAAATAATGTTGCACATTGTTGCAAATAGTGATTCATGTTGTGCAAGGTTAGTTTGGATCATGGTAGTTATTTAATTTGTTCTAAATGTTCACAGGTGCTTTTTATATTATTTGCTAAAACTTGTGAGTCTGTGCTTATTATTATATGTTCATTCCTCAATCACAATAATAGAAATTATTTATGTCATGTTGTTTACACTTTTGAATTTTTTTCATTCAGGTTATAATTGTCGTCCCATTCAGAGATTCCGCTTACAAAATAATTAATACACTCATCGAAATTCTCGTGCCAGGAGATTCCAGCCAAGTAATCAACAAAAATAGATTCGAGACAGATTTCACTGGTGGTGAACTTTTAATGCCTAAAAAGAATGCAAAACCTGAAGATTATGAACTATTATTCGCGGGAAATACTGATGATACTTTTCGAATAGGATTGTCAATTACAAAAAAAAGTTTAAAGGTTAGTGTTTTTTAGCAGTAGTGTAATTCTTTTAAATTAAAAAAATCCTCTGCTGAAATTACATTAGATCTCTGTCCTGTTAATCATTAATTTGATTCTCCCCTGTTATCCATTTGTCTTCTATCAATTATTTCAGGATACAAGAATATTTTACATGAAAATAAAATAAAATTTTACTGTCCAAAGCTGAATGATCCATTTAATGCTTTTACCAATTGATGAATCACATAAATATACCTAAATTTTCTTTTCTCTTTTTTCAATCATGCCTGCTCCTTAGAGAGTGTTTGGTCATAATGCAATGTCATGGTCTCTCAACTTCAATTCACTTTGCCTCCCCGATGGCATATTTGTATACTTTAATTTTGCCAATTAAATCCTAAGAGTAGTGTCTGACGGTTTTCCACAACAACAAAGAATCACATGTTACAAGAAGAGGCAGAAAGTGTTCTGGCTCCGACTCTTTAATATGTATGCTATTCTATAGCCATCACTTCAAGATTTTCAATGTAACAGTAGGCTGCTTACTCATTCTCCAATCTCCCTTCATTCATCAATATGAATTATTTTTATACTCATTCACTGAAATATAGTTTCTACTTTCTAGTTATATACAGATTTTTATTCATCGGACTTGATAATTGCTTCACCTCTTGGTCTCCGAGTAATCGTTGGAGCAGAAGGAGAAGAAGAAAGAGACTTTGATTTCCTAGCATCAGCAGAACTCTTGATCCTAGATCAGACAGAAATATTCCTCATGCAAAATTGGGATCATCTCTTACATGTGATAGATAACTTCCATATGCAGCCGAAGAAAACGCATGGTACTGATTTTTCAAGGCTGAGATCATGGGCTGTCAATGGATGGACTAAATATTATAGGTATAAATACATTGATTCACAAATAATTTTTTCATGATATCAATCCATGTTCATATTATGAAAATATAACTCTTAAATGTGATTCTAGGCAAACTCTTATCTTCTCGTCAGTATTGCTACCTGAAATAAATTCACTCTTCAATAGGAAATGTTTCAATTACGCTGGCAAAGTTAGAGTACATAATCCAATAGATATCGGAAGTATTCGACAAGTCGCTGTTCAGGTTCCACAAGTATTTCGAAGGTATGTTCTCATTGCAAAATTTACACTATCAGATCAACTCTCGTTAAATCAAGTGGACTACTTATATCTTCTTAACAATTATTGGATTAACATAGATTATTATGATTCATTATTTGAGTGATTTTTCGGGTAATGCAGAAATTTTTGATATTTTCTGATCTTATATTAAGAAGGTGTTATAACGTATGTCGACCACAAATATTGTTAATTACTGTGATATTTAATAAAACCATCCATATGGTTATTATATAATAGTAAATAAAAAGTATAGTTCTTGGGCCAAATGACTTTTGAATTGGCGTTATGATCTGACTATAATCAAATTATTATCGTAATGTATTTATGCTTATTTTATACTTCATAATTGATTTATTATATGCTTAGACAGACAAATTATAATGAAATAAAAAAAGAGAAAACTTGCATCTCCTGTTATTTTTGTTTCACTTTTGACAAAAAAACATAACGCCTCCAAAATATTTTAAATTTCTTTTATCAGTTGGGTATAGTTATCACTGTGTTGCAAAATAACAAAGTGTTTCTCTTATAATAAATAAACTATTGACATACACGAGTATGTTAGTATCAGAAATAGACATAAGCCATCTACGAAAACTTGCAGGAGATGTAATTTTTCAATGATCAATCACGTCTCCTGCAAGTTTTTGCAGATGGCTTATGTCCGTATGTGATACTAACATACTCATATATATTTGTTCAATTGAGAGTTTTATAAGTTTTTTTTTCTTCCACAGGATAGAAGTGAAAGATCCAGTATCAGCGATAGACACAAGATTTGATTATTTTGTAAAAGAAATCATTCCACAGTACAAAGACAGTATAATGGCTCACACTATGATTTTGGTTCCTAGCTATTTTGACTATGTCAGGATACGGAACTATTTTAAAAAGGAAGATATCACCTTTGTCCAAATCTGTGAATATTCAAAGGTATTTAATTTGTTAAATGTATTACTGATATCTATGATTGATTTATATTAACTTTTGGATTGCCAAAATACAATTTTAAATTATATTTTATTTCACTGTCAGAAAAGAATCAAAAATTATGCAATAATCATATCACTGTGTTGATCATTTTCACTGATTTCAATCATAAAATATAACAGTGGTTACTTAACACTTACCAGTACGGCTACTGCAAATTTTCTATAAGTATAAATTTTTCCCAGCATATACTGAGACTTTCAAAGTGTAAAAATGATGATTATTGTGAATTTTAACGCAATAAGCAAGTATTGGACTTTCATAAAAGGAATACTATCATATTAATACATTTCTAGTCTTTAAGTCAATGTTCATGAGTTTTGCGTGTCATATGTTTTTAAACAAAAATTACGAAAGAAATCTGATTTGAGTTTTGTTTTCACAGGATGCTAAAATAGCCCGAGCAAGAGATATGTTCTTCCACACAGATGCTCCATTCTTACTATACTCGGAACGATTTCATTTCTTCAGAAGAATGCGAATCAAAGGGATCAGACACATTATTTTCTATCAACCACCTGTGTTTCCACATTTTTATTCAGAGCTATGCAACCTTATGCAGGTTTGTCAATTTTAGTGTATTATTAGTTATTTCTTCTCGAACTTAATATGCCTCCTATGTGGAGAATATATCCACCACACAGCATCACTGTCGCTTTGAAATCTCATAGATCATAAAATCATCATTTTATTCCACCAGAAAAATTCTATTCCTACTACTTGGTGGTCTTCCAATACTTGAGAATTCCACGGATAATTATTGTTTGTTCAAAAACTAGTATTAACCTTACCTTGATTCATCTTCAGCATATATTTTATCCAGTTCTAACATCTGTCATTGATCTAAAATTGACTTTCGATTGACTTTCCTCGGAAATTAAAGCTTTCTTAACCCAATATTCAATGGAAGCAACTGCTCTTCTTTTCAATTCCTTGTGATTTTTTATTATAGTTGTAAGCAGTTTTGCTATGATACATACACTGTAAAATAATTGTTTTGTCGATTTCTCTGGTAAAAAGTACTTCAAATATTTTCCAGATATCTAGTGTGATCCCACTATTTATTGAACTGTGGTACGGTAGGCAACAACCTTATATTAAAATTTATTCATCTATTTTATAATGCAGGAAGGAAATCAAAATAAATATGGTGGAAGTGAAAGTAACATGACAGTGACAGTTCTGTACACTAAGTATGATCTTCAGCAGTTGTCAGCTCTAGTCGGATCAGAGAGAACTTCAAAAATGGCGCAATCTGAGAGAAACGTTCACATGTTTATGACAGGAGAATAGAATAACATGTTACATGAATTAGTACAGATTATTATTTAAAATAAAACGACAGTAACACCTATAAGATTCTTTTATTTATTCAACAACTTTAAACCAATTCACTTCTTTCTTTTCGTCAATAAATATTCATGTCGAACTTAATATTTCTATCAAGGATCTACCAAAAAGGATTGAATATAAATAATAATAAAAATAAAAATAAACAAGAATAAGTACATTGTAAATATTACAGTCTTAAAATTTTGGAGTAATATCAATTTTGGGTGATTTGGCTTTAAAAATGTCAGTGCACACCCTTTTCACAAATTTTATATCATTGCAGTGGATTAATTTTAATAATATACATGATTTTGAAATTTAATAATTTTAGATGGTTTTGAAGACCAAACAATGGGGCAGTGTTTCGAATTGGAAGATATCTTAATACGTTAGATGTTCAGATGGATATATTTCATCAATAATGTTACATGTTAAGTTTTAATCAACATTTTTATGACACATGAGTTTTTATCACAATACAAACTTGTAATAAATAATATTATCATAATATGGTCTACTTTTCATTAATATCTGTGAGACTGATTTAGTTTCCACCATTTGAGAAAATGATTCTCGGTATCAAATTTTTGTTTCTTTATCAAATCATTTTATGTAGGTACCAAATATTGCTTCTCTTGGCAATAAAGGTCACCAGTTCAAGTACTGTAACTGCATAGAAATTTAAATTGAAAAATATTACATGTAGGACTATATGCCCAATGAGATGAACAATTCGCTAATAAAAAATTCTTATGAAAAAAGATCTGTTAAGATAAGCCTTAACTCTGTGGAGACCCATACGCTCCATCGAAGCAGATATGATTAAAAAAAAAGTCTTTAGAATATTACCATGTAAATAATAATAACTAAATAACAACTAAAAAAAAATACCATGAATACAATACTCATGTCAGTAATTAGAGATGTTAGACATTATATACTATAGTGTTAGATACTGTTAACAGCATAAACAATGGTGTTACACGTTACAAATAATGATATTGCGCATTGTATAGTATGATGTTACAGGTATTGTAGAGAATGACATAGACTGTGACGTTACATATTTTATACAATGATGTTACTTAGTATAGGCATTGATGTCACATTATAGACCATGATGTTACACGTTAGAGAAAATGATGTTACATTATAGACCATGATGTTGCACACTAGAGACAATGATGTTACACATTATATACAATTAAGTCACATACTCTAATTGAACCTATTGTTATTTTATGATATAAACAGGCGATAGAGATATTCAATAGTATCTAATTGTATAGTAAGTTTTGGTCATAATCTTACAATATAGGTAGGTAGGTATACTTTCTAAAATTATTGATACTTATTTGATCATACCTTGAGACTGGAATAGTCACTCACTACTGATCTAAGATATTAATATTGATGAATAATACTATTTAGTATAACTGTCATGTAACTAATGTAAATTTACATAATCCATATAAACGTTAAGACTGGTCAAAAAACATATGTCAGGTAAGTAGAATTTTTAATAATTCAGAAAAAAGAATGCTGGAATAAATTTTAAGTCATTCATAAATATTTTAGGTACCATCGAAGAAGATTGTTCCTGAATTGCATCCCATCACTCTTAATTATTTGTCATTATAAGACTAAGCAACCTTTACATAATTGCGGGTTTTTGACTAATACTTTGCCAGGGAAACTGGATAAGTTACTATGTGGGACTTTGAGTATATCACTATTACTTACCTGACCCTTGTTTCCCGAGTGTTACTAATTGATACATGTACAGGCCCATCACCAGGTGAAAACCAAGTAAGGTAAGGTTTAAAAATCTCAAGAAGTGACAATTAAACAAAAAGTGATACTTAACATTTGATTATTTCGAATTGCTGACATAAAAATTGTAAAAAACGGTATTGAAAGATTTTGAAAACATAACCCAGGATTTGTTCTTATGATAATGCTGAGAGTTTTTTTATAATATGAGTAAAAATATACTTGAGTTTGGTATTATATAATACTTTAGGATGGACCTGTATACGTAGACTCACTGTCAATTTGTTACATACTATAATTTATTATAATTGAGTTTAATATCAAATATTTTATATGACAACTATTTTCATAGTGTGTATTCTACGTTAAATAATAATAATAATTATATATTACAAGTAAAAAGTAATAATTATTATTTTACTATAAACAAATGAGATCATTAAAGTGGTTGTTCTGTTACCGACTTCATGTGTTATTTGACTTTGTATGATTTCTTGTATTCCTTGAAATTTTTGTAATGAGTAAACTGTTCGACATCTTATTATCTAAATCGATGACCAGAGGAGGGCTCGGCGAGGCTTCTTCGGTATAATTGAGGCCTGCATCCAAAAGTGTATTTGTTTCGGTGCTGACATCTGTTGAATTGTTGTCGGAGAGAAAGACCTCCGGCACAAGCGGCAACGCCATCGCTTTTTCTACTTGACCAGTGCTATTTCCATCTGTAAAAATGCAGGTAAAAACAAAATCAGTATTAGAAAATACAATTCATTGACTTTGTTCATGTTTGTAAACATATCACAGCCATAATGGTGTATGAACTAATCATCACAAATGAATTATTAATGATTTGCTTTAGCGGTTTTAATAAATTTTCTAACCCAGACGATAACTTTGAATCACGTTAACAAAGAAAATTTTCATTGTTATTTTTGGAAAATATGTAAAGTTTAATATATGTGTATAATATGTAATATGTGTACGCAATAAACTGATGGTAAAAATGCGAGCCATTCAGTCCTATGGTATTTTACGATTTTTGTTTATAATTAATGATAAATTTAAATTACCTTACATACACTTGAAAAGTTCAAAAATTCAACTCATTATTTTCATAGTAATGTAATTTAACATCATAATCACTCAGTTTGGTGATTATCAATAACACAAGACTACATCGCGTGCTATTAAAGGATTAATTATTTTCTGTTTTATTATAATTAGTCTAATTAAGGTATCTTTCCATCGAAATATTTAAAAAATTATTTAGTTTTGAACGGTATCCCTGATAAAAAAAAACAGATACACTTATCAATATAGTTGTCTATAAAGGGTAGGCTTAAAGGTAGTGCATATTTAAATTGTGTAGGGTAGTTATATTTATGATAGTTACGTTTACATGTATCGTTATGGAATGGATGTGGAGGACATCATTCTATGACTGGACATAATTTTATAAATTCAGGCATCACAGTATAATCAAGCTTTTGCCATGATGTTCATCATCGGGAACCTAACAGCATAATATGCGATAAAAGAAGAATATCATTAATACATATAATTATATCTATAGCCGTGTGAATACATAGTTGACACACTCTGTGTGTCGTTAAAAATGTGTAAGGACCAAGTCGTCACTTTTATTATGCTCATTCTCAACTCTTAATTAATGGGATAGTATTAAAAATTATGAATATTTTTTAAATATGTATATCCGTTTTACCTTTTTTTATTAAACATGACTTATTTCATTTACAGAGGAACAATTTCATGATGTGATGATTTAATATTAATGATGATAGTGTCTCAAAACATTAATGCGGCTTTTAATTAATCTATCTAAAGTTTGTGTGACATCTAACTAACCTAACCTGACCCAATCTAACCTAACTTAAGCAACAAAGCCTGAATCTTGACATGAGTATAGGTATAAAAGATATCCTAAAATATAATATATGGTATTTTTGCAAAATTAGCAATACAAATATTTTTTTTCATTAGTCGAAATTGTTTCCAAAGTCCTTAAAAAGCTGAAAATATGAATATTTTTTTAACTATCTCCCTATTAAAAATTCTTTTACAATATTAAAATAATTTCTTCTTCTTTCTTCTTAAGCCATGTTCGCTCCCAAGGTGGAGCATATGGATCTCCGCAATGTGAAGGCGTCTTAACAGATTATTTTTCACGAGAATTGTTCAACATAATGGGTATCCAGTCCTGCATTTTTGGATTTTATTATTAATATTATTATTATTGGATAATTTACATTTATTAACATGCAAATACAAGTATTTTTTTTCTAGTTGCATATGTTTGATGTTTAGAACTTTAGAAAAACAAGAATTTAAAAAAGGAGTTTCCCATAATCACGCCATCTTGTAGTTTAAATTGAATTAAATTTGACTGTAGAAAAAAAATTAGTTGATTTCACGGCCGATCCAAAACGTCAATGAAAATATTTTAAAATACGCGAATATTATAATGATTTCACCATTCTTGCTACTTGTGCTATCGAATACAACAAAATGTAAAATAAATTAAAACTGACAGAATAAATTAATTTACAAACATTTATTGCTCTGTTAAATGATATCAAATTTGCTCAGATCGACCGTTTGCGGCGTAGCAACAAAACGGTAGGTACCAATTTCGTGACGTTTGATTTTTAAACATGTGAAGTACTCGATACCAATTTTAGAGATTTATTCACAATAAACATCGTGAATTTGTGATTTAGGCGACATTTTTCAGTTAGACTGTCACAACTATTATGATATTATACCTACATAATAAGAGCATTTTGAATTCAATCAATTGGTTTGTGAAAACGGTAATTTACTTTTTTTTATCTTGGTTCATTAATGTTAACCCGTTGCTTGGTCTAGTTTGACTTTAAAAATAAGTATTATTTTACCTAGTTTACCCATTTTTAAAATAACTAGTAACTTTCATTGTCGACACAGTTTTACTTTGACTACAGAAGTTTTGAATGACACTAGGACTTGACTAAAAATAAATCCAAATACTCGACCTAGTTTTCTCTTAAAGTAAATAATTGCACCAACACGTGCAGTTTTAGATTTATTCCAATTTTTAACAACCGGTTCCCAGATAAATTTTATTTGTCATCATTTAGAATCTTACCTAGATATTTTTTTATTTAAAAGCAGTTGAACTAGTCGCTTACGTTGCAGACTAAGAATCTAGCGGATAAGTTTGATTCTTGCCTGGATAAAAGTCATGTTATTTTTTTCAATATTTGCATGTCTATTATCGATGCATTATGCTATTCAGTGACGTGCTGAAAATTTTTGCCAGTAGGGTGAAAGAATACTTAGGAAAAACAATAAACAATCATTTGTATCTTTCAATTTTAATGCTTCAAGCTTTTCTGTTGCTATTGAAATCAAAATTATTTTTAGATTTATACTATTAATCAATCTCGGTAAATGTTTTGCAGTTACAGAGATATTGAATATTTTTACAAATATCTTTTTCATATCATACGATTGATATATTATATTAAATATAATGCAATACGAAACAAATGTCCCAATATAGCCTGGAGACATCCTATTTGTTTTAACAAAGATTGGTTGTGTACCAATCACCTATTAAGTTCATCTTTTGTATTTATTTTAAACTACATAGCTGTACTCGGCCACGCGTTGCTGTGACTCAGTCTGGTTAAAAATAATGGCCTTGTTTTCAAAAAAACATGTTTTAACCTGTCACAGATGTGACATATATATAAAAGTATATACACACGCGAATTCGAAGGCAACGTTGTGTCAAAATTTCAAAGCAATCGGTGAAGAACTTTTGGAGTTTTAAGATATTGAAGAAACAAACATTTACATTTTTATTTATATAGAGCATTTGCATTTTATTTATATTAAGCATAAACTTTATCGTCATCAATTTGATTCAATCTTTATGGCTTGGACGCAATTCAAAAAAATATTTAACTAAACGCAATTTATTATAATTTTTGTATGATAGTAAAGATGCTTAAAATTTTCGCTCATGACAGGGCATCATATTTTTGAAAATCTTATATAGAGTATGGATAATTTTATATAATCCACGTCTCTGGGTTGAATATCAAACAAACAAACAAAATTGCGGTAAATGAAACAATTAAAAAAAAACGTCTTGTGAAACGGCTTACACTATAACAATTTAGGATAGGTAATGTTATATGGATTAATCCTCAAAATGTTCGGCGTAGCGAATGAAAAATAATCAATGAATATTGTATGACCTCTTATTGAATTGGAACGATGAACTGCATTTAGGTGAAAGGTGAAACTAAGTAGCTTTTTCTAAATCAGGTTAAGTCCGTCAATTTGAAATACTTTTATTTTTATCATTATTTAGTTTTGGATCGCTATATATTTGGATAATTCATACTTTACTTAAAGTAACAAATGCTGATTTAAATCAATGTTTTTTAAACTTCTTTTACTGTGACTCACAGTGAATACTGCATTTTGTATTACAATACAAGACAAAAACTCACCAGCTAGGTTTGCTGGTTTAATAACAAATAAAATCATGTTAATAAATGGATCCTGTTCAGTTAAATTATACATTTCTTTATTTAGAAAAACAGCGTATGTTTTGGCAGGTTATTTTTTATGTGAATTGTTTGTCAGTAAATCTTTCAAATTATTGGTAAACGTGTAGGGTTTTAAATCGCCCGTTGCGTAGCTGTATACAAATTGAAATGCACAGTATGTATGTATACTCATACCGAATTGAGTGAACGATATGCTAACAGTTTATCCTCGTAAATGACAAATGGCTACGATAAACATTCACCCTGTAGAGATACATATGCTACAATTGTTACAGGGTATTGATGGTTAATAAAATTTATATAAGAATAGCTTGAACCCAAATGAGGACGCTATGAGTATTAAATGAATGCATTTATGTTTTCGATTGATCAGAAAATTGATTATTCGGCAAAATTTCATCTGGGTAAATTAGTAATAAATCGTACATTATAAAAAAATAATATTTACATGATTCATAAAAGTCAAACTCACATAAAAACATTTGATTAGAAGAATATGTTTTCAGTTTCATATATTGCAAGAATGAATAGTGATAACAAATAACACTGTAGATTGCCTCTATTTTGTAAGTTTAAAAAAATAAAATTTCACTTTTTTCGTCCCATTTTATTTATTATGTAACTTGCTCAAAATGCTCATAACGTTTGCGAAAATCAAGATATTTACAAAATCACTTTAAATAATTCAATATTTTTTTTGTTTATTGTACTAAAAATTCTATGCAGAACTAATTTATCAATATCTCAGTAATATATTATTGTCACAGATTATATAATTATCACTTAAGACTAAGATATTGCTAATTTTTAAAGTTTGAAAAAAAAATGCAATATAATCCTCATCGGGATAAATAAAATCATTTAAAACTTACGAAAGTATTTAAAATGTTTTACCGAAACTGAAAAAAAAAGT
>JAGVSQ010007140.1:0-15617 GCA_022683975.1 Rhyacophila evoluta
CATCTTCAGGCTAAATTATATGTGGGCAGTGAGCGAACATATAACATACTACATACAATCATAGAGTAATATTAATTTAGACTTACTTGTTATGCCAGTTTGAAAAATATTCATAGTAAAATATCCCCCACACAGATTTCGAGGGTTTCCTGGACATTTCATATTGCATGAGGAGTCAGCTAGCTTCGATGCAGAGGGTGGGTGATTTTCACCACAGAAGCACTCTGTCCTGCAAAGATAAATTTAATGGTCAGTAAATTTCAGAAAAATCTCACAAAAAAGATGAAATGTAAAAACTATTGTAGATAAATTTATACGAGGCAATATAAATGTTTGTAATAAAAGCTTTAAAATAATACTGTGATAATGAAAAGAGCATTAAAGAATAAAAATGAACGTTGAGAATAAGAAATGAATATGCTTCATTATTCATATATGTATTGTGAAATAAATTTTTACATTGATTTTTAATGCAGCAGGACTCCAACTTGTGTTTCCAACTTCCATTAGATTTTAGCATATATGAATTTACATACATGAATATTAAGCATTGAATTATTAAGAGATTGTGTAATCTTAAGGAAAAATAAGTCTAGACTTAACTATCTGAATTAGAATTTATTAATAATATATTCAAAGCATCTATTTAAAAGTTTTATATACTCAATCTTTTCAACATTATTTTTATTTTTCCAATGAAAATCAGTAGATTATACAAAAATAGCAATACATTTAATGCATAATTGCAAATATCAATTCATTATTGGGAAGCTGTATCATTTTTTCAAATAACAGTGTTGTTTTCATTCTATGACTTAGATAAGAACATTTTATCAATTGCTACACCAAATGTTTATGAAAATATTTATATTACAAGATAAATACTTTGTCATCAAGTTTAAAATGATTGAATTTAAAAATTATATGTTTGGTATCATAATGTAGAAAGAAGGAAGGAATCAACATATTTATTGATATTTTCGTAATAAGTTTACGTAAATATACATAGATAAGTGATACGTTTTGTTAGCCGTATTAAATTTAGTATTCACTAGTATGAACTAGGAGAAAATTTACTATAATATAATGAATTGTCACCAAAGAATTATAGTAAACGGGCAAGATGATTGTTTAGTAGTGATACTGGATGACTAAATGATTATGTTATTTGATATATTATGAATTGCTAACTTGCACAACCTGCTCTGGCTGATTTTTGAATAAAATAAAATATTAATGCAGCTCGGTGCTGTATGCTTTTCGCATAGCGGTTTAAACAATCTCTAAATAAACACGTCAAAACATGTATTAGCGTGCAGTGTGTAGTAGCGTGAGACAGGTCTTAATTTTCCTTGATCATTTGAGATTTTTACAAAGTATATTATATATGAAGAGTACATGTATATTAGTTACAATAAACATTTGTTGTCACTGAATTATTATTGCTTTTGTATCAAAATTTACTCTGTTGACTTATTCAATTGGTAGAATCGTTTCTGCCGGGTAGTGAGTGTCCATACTCGGAATAAATCAAATATGTTTATTGACAATTATATGACATAATGATTGAATCTGAAGTTTAATTCTACTTTCAATTATATCCTGGAAGATATTAAATAACACTTCAAATCGCTACATATACCCTGAAGAGTTTTTCATGATTAGACTCGAAACTTAAAAAAACTTACAGAGCAGGGTTTGCAACTTGGTGACTCATATAATGTTAAATATATCATGTAGAAATTAACTAGTCCTAAGTAAAAATTAAGCATAGTTAGATGAAACCTATCTAACATTTTGGTATGAGCACCTTATGTTTTTATGCATTGTGTCCGTTTGGAATGGATTCCGAAAAATCCCTGTGTAAAAAGAGAATCAGGTGTATTTGGATATTTAAATTATTTTTATGCACTTAAGATAGTTATAAATAAAACAAACTCACGAATATTGAACTCCTGCATATGGAAATCCTCCCTGTAGGCACATATTGAGGCAAAGATCTGGACTATTTGTTTCTTTGTAGTTAGCATAGTATCCAGAGAGCAAGCGGTAGTTTTTCTCATCCTTAAAGCATCCCAGCGGCTTTCGAACCAGAGTATCGTGATTAGGGCAGTTGTTAGGAAGGTATTCTTCGTAAAGCTTACCACCCTGACTTGCGCATGTGATGTTGACTATGTGCTGCTTACACTTTTGAGTTTTGGCTCTGTGTATGGCCGAAACAGCTTCTTTGGTATGGATTTCACAATGAGGGACGAAGTCCAGCTCCCCGAGCCTCAGAGAAGTTTTGTTCTTTTGACTTTGTAAATTCTTCATAACATCATTATTGGAATCTTTCTTTTTGACGGATCCGATTTCGTTGGGGCTATCTTCATCGTCCGTGGCGAAGTTATCTTTACTCTTCCGAGCTGATACTCCTCCATTTTCTCCGTCTTCGAGGAGCGCTGATGATTTTTGATTGGTCTTATCTGAATAGTTTGTCGGATTGCCAATGTCAATAGAAAAAAACTTGACTGCCAAATAAATTTGAATGACAAAAATAATAGCACCGATGATAGCGAACGCCCGATACGATCTCATCCATCTATACCTAACAGCCGTTGCCATCGCAATTTATTCAACATTAATCTCATGATCATATTTCAATTTTATTATAACCTTCACTCACATAAATAAACTAAATGTTGACTATCAATTTGAAAAAGAAAATCAAAAGGATCGTGGAAGTGATACCTTTTACATAGCTATTATGACATATTAATTAAAACTACAAAATCCAATTTTAAAGTAATTAATCTCCTTGTTGCAAATCCTGCACCTCTGTCACTCAGTTGATTTAATTTTCTGATGAAAATTTAAATAATTGCCATACCATAAAACTCAGCTAGCAAATGTGTTTTTTTTTTTTATAAATATTATCCAGTAGACAAAGTGGTAGGTAGATTAAACTTTCTATCTTTAAGGCATTAGAATAATATTTTTTTTATAAATTTTAATTATTTTGTTTCATTCAAATTTTTTTCAGCTTGTATTGCTATGACTACTTTTAAAATGAGTGTTTCAATTGTTTGTAACGTGTGTCTCCAGAAATATATGCGGGTGGAAAAGTAAGGAAAAGTAGTTTCTGCGCTTGCAATTATTTTATACGTCATGGCTTGTGTAGGGTGGTGTTATGATTTTGAATAACCTATACATTTTCGAAAGACCGTTTAAAACAAAAGAAATAATGGGTGCTCGTGTATTGAACGACGTGAGAGAAGATGATTTTCTTGAATGTTTTATATTTCCACTTCCCGACGATGGAAGAAGAAATGAAAATGAAATATCCGTTATTTTTGAGGAGGTTTCTAGTTTAATAAATCGCCTGTCTCAAGGGTATATATGGCACAAGGACAGGTTAAAACTCAACGTTCGTTGTCATGAAGACAACCAATTATCTGTAAATGAGTCAAATGCAGGTGAGATGGAACAAAATAATGCTTTGTTTTAGTTTTGGTATTTGTTTTTTTTTATGGAATTTTACAAATTTCTATTTGCAAGTAGTCATTAAATTTCTTGGTGGAGTTTTTCCATGATTCTCCTTAATTCTCTATAAGCACCCACTTTTTATTGGAGTAAAGGTTATTTAATTTCTTGCAAATATTTGGGACATTTAATGACTCAGTAGTTGAAATTTTGAAAAATTAGAATTCATTAGCATGGAAGCCTTTTGTGTTTTGGAAGTATTACTATATCTAATAGACTTATTTTCTTTTAGATTTACCTTCACACATTTACGGAGTTTGCCATTTTGGAGATAATATAGAAGACGAATGGTTCATTGTTTATCTGTTGACTGAAGTTACTAAATTAATAGATGGGTTAGTGGCACGTGTTATTGATGCTGACGGAGAGTTTCTTCTTATTGAAGCTGCCAATTTTTTACCAACCTGGGCTAATCCAAATAATTCAGATAATCGGGTAAGGTGATTGGCTTTTTAAATGGTTATATGCCAGATAAAATAAAACATTACCGCTTCTACCATGAACTGTAGTTTATATACAAATACCGGTAAATTTGATTTAAGGGGATTTAAGTCAGTCGTGAAACTTTTTACTGATATATGATTAAGTTGGTGGAACTATTCACAGACGCACTTGTATAGTTTCTCGTTTCAGCAGCGCGTGCGCACGATGCAGAGCTTGTCATCCCAAATTTTTCACAACGTTAAACTATATGTGTGCAACTTAATTATGTATCTGTGAAACGTTTCGTGACTAACTTAACTATGTTCCCTAAAATCAATTTTGATTTTATCTAAATTTATACTAAAATAGAATCAATTTTGGGGAAGGCATACCATAAAATCCAATTAAAAAAAAAATATGAGGAACCGTACTTTCATGAAGTATCCTTTGCAATATTAAATTAAAACAAACGACAAAGCTCCATAGAATTTCGAAAAAAAATCTTAATTGAAAATAGGGGGTGCAGACTTTTTTGAATTCAAAAGGGGGCCATGGCCAAAAAAGGTTAAGGACTGCTGAGCTAGACTATCAAATTTATCAAGATTCTGTGTATTCAGAGAAGACAAATTATTAGCAGAATGCAGATATGTTAATAGAATTGTTTGGACAGGGACTGCAAATTTTTGGCATGTCTAAAATAAAGTAGAGTATCTGTGGAGTTTGTTGTGCCTGGTCAATGTCCACCCTTGTATAGTCTATGATGATTTCTATATTTTAATAGATGTATTTGTTTTAGGTATTTCTTTATAAAGGACTTCTACACCTGATACCTTCTCAGAATGAAGATGAAATACCACAAATGTCATTAAAAGAAGGGTTAATGAACATTCAGTCTGATGAGGATGGGTGTTTGGCTGCCAGTGATATTCAAAATGCTGTTGCTGAACGAATTTTTAACTATCCTAAAAAGATTAATGAGACATTGCACCGAACAACTGTTTACACTCCAGTAGGTGTTGCTGCGTTATTAAGAGAGGACCCTAGTTTGATTTCTGCATCTATTCATGCATTCTGTAATAGGGATCCTATTGATTTAAAAGCATGCAGAGCAATGAAGTATTTCCCGCCAGAAAACAGAGTCAATACATCAATAATATTCACCAAATGTCTTTATGCCATGCTCATGCACAATAATTATATTCCTGATCGAAGGACCGGTTGGAATATACCCCTTCCAAATTCTTCACAATATAAGCCACACAGTATCGGAATGAAATTGGCTTGTGGATTTGAAATTCTTGTTTCACAAGCGGACCCTAATATGTGTCTAGAGTCCAAAAAGTCGTGGAAAAGCTATGTACAAAGTTTGACAGAAAGAAAATATTTCCAAGATAATTTAGAAGGATCAAAAGATTATAATGCTTTATTAGAAAAAGCTAAAGAATACTTTAGAATCAATCTAGAATCGCTGACTGCTGGTCCACAGTTAGGGGTGAAGATTTTGGAAATATTGGGCACGGTTGATAAAGATGAAAAGGAATTTAAAAAAAATGAAGCTTTATTGCCGAAAAATGATGACGATAGTTGGCTTTTTGTCGATCCAGCTGATTTAGAAACTATGCTCCAAGAACGATATGGCAAGAAAACATTCCTCCCCATCAACGGGCAGACAGAACCTTCAATGTTTTCAGGTAAGATTACCGACTTTCTGGAGCATACTTCCGGCATTGACGGTGTTGAGTTTCCTGGAAATTCTGCTGATGGTGATGATTCTTCTAATCCTCCTGTGAGACCCAAAAGAGGAATCAAACTGAAAAAAGGTGTTTCTTTCAGTGGCGAAACAAAATACCGATCGCCCAGTCCGCAAAGAAGAAATCAAATTGATTTTGATGCCGATAAGTTTAGTAGTGCCATTCAAAATATTTTGGATCTTGTTATTCCTGATGACAATTGGGAAAATGATTCAGATTCCGATTTGAGTGAATACGGTAGTAGTGATGAATTAGAGCCAAAAATAAATGAACTGGCCACGGGAGAAATGAAATCTGAAAGTGAATCACTAATGAAAAAGTATATGGCTGAGATGGATAATGAACTGTCAGGAACTGTTCTCAGTAAGTCATTCGAGAAGTGCTCGGTTGATAATGACGATGTAGACGTGGATGTAAATGCTCTGAAGAATATTTTGGAAAGTTATCAGTGTGAGAAAGGTGGTGTTGGTCCGGCTGGCAGTATACTCGGTCCAATGGGTTTCACCAAACATGAAAACATTACAGCAATAGATGATGATGTGGATTAATAATTGATTAATTTAAATTATTTGTTCTATTTTCGTGATGCACCATGACCTCACTCATTTTTAAATTATCAATTCAACACTATTATCTATGAATTTGCTTTGCTGTGTTGATGATCGTATACTCATTGTATTGAAGCTCATGTTATGTGATTTATTTTTAAGTGTATAGAAGCTTTAACATACTTACCATTTCGATAATAAAATATTAGAGAAATGCATATCAGTGCACTGCTTAATTGTTAATTAAAAATATCATTGTTCGCTTGATGACAAGTTTTCAAATACTTTTCTTTTATATAATAAATACAATGAATATAAAATGAAAATAAAATGAAATGCATTTTTTTTTAATTTTTGAGTAAAAAGCAGCTGTCATGCTGAAATTTCTGAGGTACTATTTCTTAAGCTTATTTTTTTTATTGCACTTTTAACTTATTAACATTTTACTGAGTTTATGGGTATCGGACAATTACAGATACGAAATATTTAAAAGAGGGTTTGTCATTCTCTTTCACTGCTGCAACATTGTTCTGATGTTTAAAATTTTGTTTACAAATTTGTTTGAAAAAACTGGTGAATGCTACTCTGCTATCTGCTATCTGCTATCATGGGATTATATTAAAAAGCAAAAATTATTTTATACCACGTTTGCTCCGAAAGTGGAGCATATGGATCTACACAGTGTGAAGATATCCACTCTAAAGAGAAGTATATAGATTTCCACAATGTAAAGACGTCTTGACAGATTATTTTTCACAAGAATTGTTTGTCAGACAATTGCTAGGCCCAATAGGCATCCAGTCCTGGATTTTTAAAATCCAACAGATGGGGAATCGAACCTGCATTACCCTGATCGCTAGGCGCGCACGCTACCAACTACACTACTGAGGAGAGCAAATGTTTGGAGACAGCTATCTTTAATATTTAATAAAAAAAGAAATAGTTTCTCTACGGAGGAACAGTATTGTTGCGTTAATACTGTTCTTGTCCTTATCTTGTTCCTTATCACTTGCCAATAGAGTTCTCTTAAGCCAGTCATTCAAATCTCACGCGCATGACTGTATCTGTTCCTTTACCACTGATATTCGACATGGTTGATCAAATGTGTATTATAACTGCTAAATTCATTTAATTTTTAGTTGGAATTCTATAATTGCAGTATTTAGATGTGCAGATGTCTCGTTAATTTATTCATTTATAATATTATATCGCAACGGTCGGCATATAGCGGTTCACAAGGAGCCTTGTTGCGGCCTGTACTGTAATGATATATGGCCCATGTTATATGTAATAATTAATATTAAATTCGCGGTTTCTCATCATTTTATGATAGACAAGTAGCAAATACAGCAAAGAAAGTATTCTCTTAAACGATAGATATTCAAGATCAGACGTCGTCGGGCTGGGGGTGATTCCGCGATAAATTCGTCCCGCGGTGAATGGGTTAACAATGTAATAAATGAGCCGTTCAGTGCACACATCGATTAACTCACTAAAAAAAAAAATTGAGAAATGCGATGAAACAATGTATATTGTTTTTTAAAATTCCTGTTATAATATAAATTCAAATATATAAATTTTGCCGTTTAATGGTGTTAATCTTTATTATTCAGGAAAGTTATTATAAATATAAAAAGTTATGACTATACCAAGTGCTTTGACACTTAAATGTAATATTTTTCAAAAAGTGGAGTTAGTCGATGTGTGCACTGAACGGCACAAATGTAATCTTAGGTTATTTTGAATTTGGAGCGTTAAATTCTCTGATGAAAATTTTCTGGTCCAAATGATGTCAAGTGACAGATGACGTTTTGTCATCCTTTCGAATATCTTGAGGAATGTGAGTACTGTTAGCATAATTATTGTTGCACGCAGATTTAAACCCACGTTAAAAACAATATTCGAACGAATCAATGCGTGCGTTGCTCCTGGATGAATCGACAATCGGTAAATAAATAAATGGCACGGGCTTAATTTCTATGAAATATCTATGTATATTCTTATGTAATAGTTACCATAATATTGAGGATCGTAACTAAAAAAAGAGTTATTAAAGAGTCAACGTTACACTGCTGGTGTCTCAAAAGCGCCGTTGCGGGAAATCAACGTTCATGAATATTAGAATTTAGTTTGAGAACTTGTTACAAGAATGTCTAGTCCTTAATGTCCTAATAGTTTAACCCTGTCGGGTAGCACAGGTCATATTAATACCGCTAATAATGGATTGGGTGAGCACCGTCTCCAGGGATGTGCTTAACTAGTGTGGGTAAAAACTAATAGCGTACAAATATTTATAAAATATAATATGTCAAAGATATAATTTAACTTCCAATACCAAATGTCACATAAGTGTGTGTGATAAATCACATAATATAATTATTAATTGTGCGTTTCTTAAATTTACATACACATCGTCGCCAATATTGTAAGAACACATATCTTAATTTTTTGATTCAAGTCACTCTGTAAAGTAAAGTTTTATTTTTTGCAATCTCTCGTATTATTTATACATTTTTGCATTAACACATACGTTTATAAGATGTGCTTAAATTATGTGTTAGTTACAAAAGATCGCAAAAAATAAATCTTTACTGTACAAAGTGTCTGTTACTTCAAAAGATCTACGTGTTCCTGCAATATTGACGACTGTATATCTCATCATTAAGGGTAGTTTTACAATAGCTACATTATTGTTACTATGTATTTCATAAATATGGTATTAGAAAATACACAATACAAATATAATTTGAAACTAACGTGATTGTGGTTTGTACGCAGTAGTTGTATAGCCTCCTCGGTTAAAATCTTCCTGAATCGTGAAAGTTTCTGTTCGACGCAAGTGGATTCCTGATAATATAAAAAAATAATTATTGTTTAAAAACATAAGAGGATCGAAAACTTCATTGCCATTTTTTGTGAATTTATTGAATTTTTATATGAGATTTTTTTTTTATGTTACGACCATTAATTTTATATATTTTTTAAATTCCTATACTTTTTGATAGTGTCGAGCATTATCTCCGTTCACATTATGTGGTACTGGTAAACGCAACCCTGCTTATATCTACGATAGTGCTCAATTTTGTATAAGATTCTGTATCTTGACATTATTTAGACACGCCACTGTGATACCGTATTAAAGGAAATAGGATCATACATATCAAGTCCAAGCTTCATCATTGTATTCGTTTAATATGAATGGTTTTAATAGGGTTAAAATGAAGATGTACAGACGATATACAATAGAAGAAATGTACAAAAAATATTACAATGAATCGATTAATAGATAGGCCATCAGATCGCGAACGTTTAGTGGCAGAAATTAGTCGAAAAATACTGCCTCATAAGTTTGACTGAATTTTTATTATGCAATTACGTTTTTTTAATTTAAACATTACATGTGGCTATTTAGAATAAAATTTATTTTCACAAGATACGACGCGAGAATTGTTTTTAAAACATTAAAAAACAATCGTGTGAGTACTTAAACAGTGAGATAGTAAATTTTCCGCGATTGCTTTGGCTTTATAGCTTTCTTCAGGCATAAAATTCTTAGTAGTTAAAGCATGTTTTAATAGGAATATTTTACATAAGTATAACAACCTACCTAATGTCTTTTTGTAAATTATAATGAGAATCGTGATATAAACCTGACTATTTCCTATGAAAAAGAAAAAAAAAACTCATAAAGAGCATGAAACAAAAAGGAAAAAAAGAGATCCGTATCTGTGCGCAGGAAGACGTATAACCTGTGTGTGTGTTTTTCTTTTTTTCTCCTTGCGTGTGAAATGATATTGGGCGGCGACACCTCTTGTCCGGTTCTGGCTTTGTATCTCTTATCGCGATACGTGTCCGAAGGTTTTCTTTACTTCAGAGAAGTCCAACGAAAGGAAAAAGAAGTAAATATTTCATCTTCAAATATTTTGATTTTTAATAGTTGTAATCCATTCAAGTAACGAATAAGTTCCGGTAGCCGAAAGCTGAGACCATAAACGATAGTTCTTGTTGTTCCTCACTGTTTGCACTCAAGAGGTTGAGCTTATATTTTAATATCATCAAACTAGAAAGAATTATGTTTGCTGATAGGGCTGCGCCATCTTACTGTCCAGATTGTGCACCGCACAAGGGCGCCTGAATATTATGGGCGCTTTTTATAAGACAAATTAAACAAATTCACACGTATATTATACATGCAATGATATTGGCACAATAAAAACAAGTATACTACATATAAGTATATAAAATACGTATATAGAAAAGGGCTAGAATGTTAAAAATGTTATAAATCGGTGAATATATGGTGGTTCAAAGACCTTTTTGCATAATGGTACCTTCAACCCACTGTTGAGGGCACTGTTTGCTGATTTTGGAAATTTTAGAGCTGATAAACATATTTTTTCCACAGTTGAATATGGATTGTATATATGTATATTTTTTTTGTTATTTCTGTATGTATATAATACATATTGTATAATTTAATATTCAGTGCAACGTCTCAAAAGATTGGTTTAAAGAATTGTGTGAACACAATATTATTTCATCTTTATTTTTGTATTAATATAAAGATGTATCATATAAAATGCTGCTAGAATACGTATTGTATAAAATATTATACATTATATTATATAGATTATATAAAAGGTATAAATTCCACTAAAAAAAGTGAGGACTATGATATTTATTTGCGTAACATTTAAGTGACTTAAAACCAACATGGAGAATTAAGCAATGGTATTTTCTTATGGCAAAAATGTATTCTAGAATAAGACGATGTTTTTATATGGGTGAAATGAAAGTGAAATGCTTATTTATGGTATCATGAAACAGATTTTGTCAGACGTTCCATATAAAATATTTGAAATCCTTCTTAATTTAAGTGTTACTCATTTATGGTTTATTATAAAACCCAGAAGTATAACACATTCACGTTATTAATATATCACTACACATTATTGATATACATCGATTCATTCTATAATTTTCCCTTATATTTTATAAATATAAACCCATTCATTGAAAATTATCGTGGTGTGGAAGAAAAACTATTGAAAATCCCTGCGTAAGGCCCAGTAGGGGGCTTTGAGTCGATGACGATGGCAACACTACGACACGATGTTCATGTATTTTGATAAAGACACTGATTTTAAACACGCTCGCGACGAAAAAATAAATAAAATGAGCTTTTATTTACAACCTTAGAGACCGAATTTTAAATAGTAGGTTTTGTAACAAAAATAATTTATATCAGTTTCATTGAATAAATACAAATAAACTTTTTGCGAGCAATCTGTAATACCTTATGCTATCTATATTAATTTATAATATATCTAAATATAAAAACCTATTAATGTTTTTATCGTGGAATAAAATACCGAATAATACGAATGCTATGAGGATTCTAGTGTTTTTGTTAATATTAACTCAAAATTGATTATGATATCTGTTTTAATATATTTATTTTAGTACATCTAAAATATATTATTAGCCCTGTTGAAGATTTTTAAGTATACAAACCCTATTGATATAAAATATAGTTGTGCAAAAATCAAAAACGTACACTTATCGAGAGAACGCGTTTATAAGTCGTTACAGAAATAAATGAGTACATATATAAATGTGGCAATGACCGGTTGGTTTATGGATAAATAGTAAATCATATTTGGTTTAATGTGTATAAAGTGTACGCTGTAGGTTGTTGAGTGTTTTTTTTTATCCCTTGAAACCCACATAAAGGTACAGCAATTTTTTTTCACAAGCCGCTAAGTTAAGCTGAATTTATATAAAACGTTGTTAGTGGGAAATGATTCCTTATATTTTCAATATTTTTATTTGAAGATATTTATAATTCAAGTGTATTTTTTTCAAAAATAATAATTAAAAATTAGCCCATGTCTTAGTTGAAGGTGCGTCCGCTTTTGTGATGGAGGTAGTTGGTTTCCCACAAATGTACACATATTTTTACGAATTCATCGATGTGGTAACCAGACAACTGCACACATGACAAGTGCTCAAATGACATCTGCGAACACATTGAAGTGCTCACACCAACACAGAAATTAATATTAAAACATTTTATACTTAATTTACGTAATTATAGTATGGGTAGATTTTTATTTCAATGATACCTACCTATAGTATAATTACGTAAATTAAGTATAAAATGTTTTAATATTAATTTCTGTGTTAGTGTGAGTACTTCAATATGTGTACAGATGTCATGTGAGCATTTGTCATGTGAGCATTTGTCATGTGTGCAGTTGTCATGGAACCCATTGATGTATGACAAGAAGTCTGATCGGTTGATTTTCTGACAATCATTTATAGTTTCTTTCATTTCTCTCTCTAAAATGCTGCCAAGAGCGAAAAAAACTAAAAAAAGAATTTAAAGAAGTGTTTTTTTTACTCATTTAGTCGGTGCAAGATGTTGCAATGGACGCATTAATATGCGTCGGTTAAACACTTGCATACGTCGCGACGCCAGATTCCATGCATTTCTAGTGTGAGAGATAAATTAGAAAGATTCGCAGACGCGCGATGGTGACAACCCTTCGGCATTCTCCCTTTAAAACAGACACTGCGACGGAGATTTCTCATATGATATATTTTCAGCTAAAATAACCACATCTACAACGCAGTACAGAAGATATTAAATATAAAAGCTTGCTATTTAGGCATGTGTTTGTTTATATAATATGTCTTGTCACTACGTTATGCAATGTAGAATACAAACAAGCACACACAATACTTTTCTTTTTTTTTTATAAATTTTGCAGGGAAATAAACTGACAACTGATTACGTCGTGATTTTTCTCTTTTACCATTTATTTCACTGTTTTCTCGATGGCGGAGACCCTTTTTAGCTGATGTTATCTAATATGTTTCTGTACCTGTGAAATGTTTTTACTAAAAATTGCTAAATGCTTAAAATCCAAAGAATTTTTCAAATTTTAAAAAAGGAATAGTTATTTCTATATTGAAATTCTCAAACTAATGACGATTTTAAAATTGGAATTGTGCCATTAGAAAATAAATTAGATTTTTTATTTATATAATCTCTTGGCAATATTGTTATGGAAAAAATTAATAAAAATGGTCGTCTTCAATGTAAAGGATGTTCTAGTCTGTGGTCAATAGATATTCCTCATTTTATCTTTGAATGGCGATGTTGAGTTGTCGCGGAGAAGATTATTTCACATGCAATTTTAGTCTAACTGCCAAATTAATTTTAATTCTCATTATTTAGCTAATAACTGTCCTGGCGCTGTAATTTTTTTCCAACTACTCTACTTTGTATTTTTAATTATGATGAGACATCGGGAGATACAAATATACATATTATGTAATATGATTTGGGGCGTTTTAACTAAAATATATAAATATTAAATTAAATTAAATTACAATTTAAAATACAATATAAATTATAACACGTTGATATAGTTTCAAGCTGGCTATTTTAAATATTTTTCTTGTATAAAGCTAATTAATGGTAATAATTCTTACTTTATACTTTCGTGTCAATTTTTTTTTTTTTTCGTATTCAAATTTTATTATATTTTTATTCCGATTGAGAAATTTTCGGAAATGAAACCATTAAGAATTATCATTTTAAAATTGCTGCTAAAATACAATTGTTAAAATTTTTCACTCAACCGTTTGAGTCGATATGAAAATAAAATAACTAAAAGCGTTTAAACAAATTCCTAAAGTCGTTTTGGTTTCTACTTGTCACTTAGAAATGGAGTGTTTCTTTGCATGTCCGCTTATTTTGAATGACTAGAAATCAAAATAAGTCACTTTTTTGCATTAAACGTATTGAGTATAAAAAATAATTCAATTTTTAATACGCACGCCTCTGAAATATATCATTCATCATTTTCATCAACTTTTTTTGATTTATTATCAGATCAATACCTTTTCTAGAACTGTTCACTAATCAGTACTTACGATTCCTTTTACCTTAAAACTGCTGAAATTTAAAAAAATCTACTATTCATGATTGAATACCTGATGAGTTGAGCAATTAGCTGCAATCAACTGTCGTGAAAAAATGTCAATATTGGTCTTGAAAATGCGGAGATCGATGTACCTACTCCATTTCTGAGAGGGCCACCTTCGCACCGGTGAAATCCATATACTCTCATTTGGAGCAGGCATAGTATAACTACTAAGGTAATTGATAATATATATTGTCTCTTCGATAGCGCAAAGATTAACAACCAGAGGAATGTGGGTTCGATTACCACATCTGTCGGATTTAAAAAAATCCAAAAATACAAGACTTGGTATCCATTGGGTTGATCAATACATTGTCTGACAAACAATTCTCGCAAAAAATAATCTTTCAACACGGAACAGAGATTCAGAATGTAGGTGTAGTCTGGATGGACGCACGAATACTGGCAGGCGACAAGATGAATAAACAATGAATCAAATAAATTTACAATTATAATAGTTGATATATATTATTATGATAGTTATCTCCTCGAACGCCAAGATGCAAGCGGGTTCACTTTGGTGCCGGATTTACTGGTTTGAATTCAGATCTGCTAAGAATTTAAAAACATCAACGATACACAAGATAAGTTAAGAAACTAGCTCTCAGTCAAAAAAGATGTCAACATAAGTCTTTACATTATGGAGATACATATATTCTATTTTTCAAGTAGCATATTTAGATTATGGATATCCATTTTGATGGTTAACAGCTAAAACATCATGACTAACATCGATTGCTAACTGCTAACATATCTGAACCAAAGTTCGTTGAAATGTTTTGCCTATTAACCATCAATTAAATCCGAGTTTGCATCGAATATAGTAAAAAATAGACATATGGATATAATATAACAAATAAAAAGTGTTGTTTTATTATTAAATCCAATGCTGTGTTGATTCAATTTATTTGCAGAGCAATACATATACATTGATATGTTTTTTTTTAACTGATTTGATACGTTTTCAAGTGAGTTATGAAATAAGGTAAAGTTGCAGAGCTCCAAGTAAACAATAATTGCGACACGTATGTTTGCTTTTCTATAAAACACCTGCAGGTAGACCGTAGAAACGAACGAGATTCAAGAAATGAAGGCGGTTGAATGGGATGCACTTCAAACGTATCGTACCATTTCTTACTGATCATACAATACGTATATAATATTGTAATAACATAAAAATAGCTTTTAAGGATTCAGTCATTTCCTTCACCAGTTTATTAATTAGCTATTAGATGTCTATTAATGTTTTACTTGTACAGTGTAACCTTGGGTTACGAGTAACTTAGTTTGGGAGTATTTTTCAAAATAACTAAGTTCTTTTTATAAACTACTAGCTGATCAGTACCCGGCGTTGCCCGGGTCCCTTTTTGTTTCGAACT
>JAGVSQ010007141.1:0-15616 GCA_022683975.1 Rhyacophila evoluta
AATATTTTCGACTGATGGTGCTTGATGGAAATTGATTTTAAATTCTTAATTATTATGTACTAAGTATGTATTCTCACATATGGAAGTTTACCAGTTTTAAATAATTTAGAATTTAGATAGATTACTTGATAAAATTAGGATTTCTCTTTTTAGTTCGCATATTTCATTTTTTTCACAAAAATTCTAAATTTTATTCCGTCACATATTTACTTTTTTTGTTTTTGGTTTTTTACTATAAATTACTATACTATTATTAGTATTACTATAAAGTATTGAATTTAATGGGTATTTTGAATTGTCTAATAAAATTTTCGATGAATATAATTTTTAAAATTGCCACGGATAAGTCCCAGCCGAATAATCGAGAGTTGTCTAGATAGATCTATTATATTTAATCAATATTTTTAAGCGTACCTGGAAAACGAAAATTAGGATAACTCTAATTTCCATCATTGATTGGCGACAGCAAAGAAAATTACCTAAGTAAGTATGTTGTTTCTATTTTGTTTTCATGTGTTTACAAACAAAAAAAGATTTATAATGTACACTATGTTTCAAGTGATATTTATCACTTGTTCCCTGACTTTTGATGATGCTTGTAGTACGGTAAATTCATAAGTATGAAGCCAAGATTCGAATAGTGAGCTTGGGATGGCTTAGTTCCTTCCTGTAAACTAAAATGCGGTCGTTCAAAAAAACGTTTGCATGATGTAAATTGTAGATTTTTCATTTAAAAAAAGCTAATAGCTCAGTGACTTTAATGGTATTCTATATAAATATATTGTAGAACCTTTCGTCACCTGTCAAGAGACTTGTTAAACAGAATATATCATACTAGATAATATTGACTTGGCTATGACCATTTTTTATTTAAAACGAATATAAATAAAACTGAATTATTTTGTGCGCATTTACTGCTGTGGTGATGGGTGATATTTTTAAATTGACCAATTCCACGAACATTTTAAGCGAAGTTTGTATGAAAATTGGCAGCTTTTAAAATATTGACTGAGCTGAATAATTGCTTCAATCGCATTCGCACGAAAAGCACTGTTTAAGTGAGTAAATATAGATCAAACAAACAAATTTAATCAAGCAAAATGAACTGAAAAACTATCGATGTAGAATCATATTTTTGTATGATGAATGATGATAAATTACGTAAATAAACTGACTCTGTTAATTAACATCGCTCTCCAATATTTAATTTAATTTAATACAACAAGTGTATGGTCTGTATATAAGATTTTGTGAAGTCTTATACTTAAAAGGTATCATTAACTAGTATATATTCTAGTATATAATAATGATGCTTTATAAAGAAAGTTTTTAGAAATAAAAGCATAGGGTTTAACCTTCGAAGCTTAAAGATGAGATTAATAAATACAAAAATTCTTCTGTGATATTCGAGTATTTTTTTTTATAATTAAGAGAAATGTGTCAACTGTAATGAATGGCATGGTCACATACAATATATTAACAGTCGAGGCTCAAACATTGTGTGAATAGTATATTTTTTGTTATACTCGACTAAAATTCACTTTTAATGCACCTAGATCTCCAAATTGTGGTGTCTACAGGATAGATTATTTTTATACGGACCGGTTGTCAGTTAATTAGATTATCCGTTGTGGAATTTGGAAAATTGAATTCGTAATTATCAGTACCGAATCGTTTACCAACAATTTTGATGGTTTAGAGCAGGACTGGCAAACCCGCGGCCTGTGGGGTCTTTTTGTATGGTCACCACCAAAACACTTAAACTATATTTATGACAAAATTAAAAAAAATTAAGCATCTTTGTGAATATGTGTCTTTATTGCCATAAAAATATATTTTGTTGTTTTTTTAATACATGTTTTCTCGTCATATATAGAATAGTAAGTTCGAGTATGGCTTTTTTTTTATTTATACTGATGAACACTTTCTGTATAGGTCAGAAGAATTCAAAATTCAAATCAATCACTTATATTCACTTACATAAAAATAATAAGAGCTAATTTAGTTGAAAATCGAGATCAGATATATACAATAGATAAAAATATCGTAACAAAACATTTACAATTATTGTTAATTATGTGCGGCCCTTGGGGCAATTCGGTTGGCTGCACTTGGTTTAGAGTTATTAACACAGTTTTAATGATGTTTGCATACTCTGCACACACATAGAGTTTTTAAGAAACAATATCACGAAATCCCAATTGAATAATGAAAATAAACTTCTCTTATGTATGTTTTTCTTCACTCTAAAACTCGTTTTCTGAAAACTTAATTTCTTGACTTTTGGCTTTTGGGGCGGTAACATAGTATATTTTAGTTAAAATTATTAAAATATACGTTTTCCCACGTCTATATGTCAATAGTTACGATATTAAAATAATATATTGTATCTCTATACGAAATGATGCTATACTGACAGCACGAAGCTGGAGATTTAATTGGAATATGCGATTGAAATTCCTCACAAAGCAATAACTCGTTTTATAATAAAAATACAAAAATGATTTTTTAATATCTCTAACGAAAACTTCAGCGAGCGGAGAATGAATACGTTTGGCAAGAATATGCAATAGGTAAGTAAATGTAGTGTTGGCAGTATTGGAAAAAAATGCTAGCTGAATTCAATTTTGTTTGGGAAAAAATGATGCAATATGAATATAGACAGGTTGCTGAATTGAGAAAATAAACGCAGACGAAGTGCGGTGTGCGAGCTTTCGAAGGTAAAATATTTTTTCTTGTCTATTTTGCATGTTTAAAATAAGAACATATTTACTAGGTTAAAACTGTATCTTGTTATTTTTAAGTTGGTTGAAATAGTTATTGTCAATTTAATCTGAATTCTTTACTTGAAATATGTTTTATGAAAGAATCAAGACACGCGTAGCAATACTCAGCGTAGCAATAATAATTTCACAACCTAACCTAACCTTACCAAAAAGAAATTCCTAAAAGTAATAGTATTTTAGTTATTATGTTATATTTTAACAATTATAGTATAGTATTACTCTTGTTTCTACCACTTTAGCTTCATATATGAATTACAGATGTATTTGTTCAAGGATGTTTCCAATTGCTAGTTTTTGGAGACACCATAGATTGATTATAAGACTCTCTTGAAATTTCCATTAATTGGAGCACGTTAAGCATTTTGAGATTGTCCTAAAACTCTACTGCGTTAGGAAATCAAAGATGAGACTTTGAGAATTGACGAAATTTTTATTTATGAGCTTTAAATGAAACCAGGAGTATCTAAGTATTTTGTTAAAAAAGCTTTTATATTGGGAGATTATCGAAATTAAAATTGCAAGAATAAAGAAACGGATTTGTCGATGAAAGCTTCGTAGACGAGCTTTATCGTGTTCTTTGTTGAGAAGCCGCCCGAAAGCACTCCGCGTCGGTCGGGCGGAAAGCTATCCCAACCGCAACAAGTAACTTATAATGAAAGCAATAAATAATTAAAATCATTACCGCGGGGAGAGATTCGCGTCCCTGTCTCGGTAACACCAAGCTTCCAGCATTCATGACTTCATTAAAATTGCATTTTCAGGTTTGGCCGTCTGCAATCTTATTAATACGTTTGTGGTAACACTTTGACTGATCGCGACGTCGTGTATGTACAATACGGACGTTACGTAAATAATAATGTATACTAATTAATAACAGGCTTTCAATATTACAAGTATTAAAAACTTACCTGGACAATGAACGATTTTCACTAGTGTATTTATTTTAGATGAAGCTGCGGACATACCTGAAACAAAAATACACACAAATTAGACACATTGAACGCTTTTTGTGTATTTCCTATTCGAATTTAAAAGTTAAATTTTGCAATTTTAATTGTTGAGAAAAAAAAGAACTAACCCACACAGGGACATTTACAGGAGACACGGAAAATTATGTTTATTTAATGATTTTAAGCCAAAGTCAAAACATTACATGGCCACAACCTTGAAGTGCATGAAGACTAAAACCAGTGTTGTATTTACTCAATAATTATAATATTAATTTATTAAGTTATTTAGGAAAAAACAGTAACATTGATTATGTGGAAGCTTCTTGGTTGCTAAATTCATAGGCCATAATTCGACATTTTCAGCTTATATCCTTTTGACAGAACGGGTATTAAGTTTTATACATTATTGAATAAAAGCTATTTTGAAAAACTGAGGGTTACGTCCTTTTTCCTTTCCACAGTCGATGTATATATCCTTAATATGAACTCTTAATTTCCAAAACATACTTTTCAATTGTTGCGCTTTGGATCCTTGTGTGTTGTATATAGAATACACTTTTTCGTAGTATTCTGCATTAGTTTGTCTCTCATATAGCTAGAGTGTTTGATGGACTCGGTATACATTTTCATAATTTCCAGGAACACTTGTAACGTATTCACTTATAGCTTTCCATGGAAGATTAGTTAAGAACCACTGTAATAGATATTGACTTATATAACATGTATTTTAACATAATTACAACCGTCGGAATGAAAGCATACGATGAGAAGGTATCGTGTGTTATTTGCAAAGGCAATCTCGTAAGTGACTTCCCGTATCGTGCCGTAAATATTGGCCCAAGAGTTAATAAACCAATTTATTTTATTTACCTAATCGACATTGTTGGGATTTATTGTATGGGACGCAAAAACGTCTAATAAAATATTGTGTAACACTATTTCATACGAATCAAGCTGGGTTATTTATTGCCGAATAATATTTCCATATATGAGCAGCAGCGTGAAGATATTAATTTACAATAATTGAAAGTATCAGGAATGTTATTTTATTGGGTAATGGTTGTTTATTTATTATTATTAATTTGATCAGACGGGATAGCAAATGAGTCACGAGTTCTAATCTTCCCTGACAAACGTACACAGGCCATATGCGGATAGGATAATTGAACACATATCAAACTGGTCACCGAGAAATATTTTCACATTTTAAACCGAATATACGTTAGTATGGTACACGTAATGTAATAGTAGAGTAATATATTATACAATCGGAACTCGTATAACTACTTTATATTTTTATAGGAATATTTATATTACTATATTTATGTTCATGTGATATGTAGAACCCAATAGGTTACTCAATTGGCTGATTCCTGGATGCTGTTAGATACACTATCAAGATCATTACGTTGTGAAGACGAAAGCTTGGAAAAAGCGTTTTTGTTTTGAAAAAATTCACCATGTAAAAATATTTTGACATGATTACCGCCGTGCTAAAAATAACGCAAACAATCTACTTCTAATAAAGAAAATTATTTTCAAACTTTTGTATTTTCTGCTTGGGAAAGAACTCTACTGGCCCACTTATTTTTTTTCATTACTTAGCCGACAGTTTCGGTTGAATCCTGTGTCAAAGTTTATTAATTGAGCGGCTTTTAATGCGTAGTTTTATGCCGCTCAGATTGCCGTATTTATATCCAATAATTCTTAAGCGACAATGTTTTTTATTAAGATAAAATTTGATTTTCCAGAAGTTTACAACATTTTTAAAAGCTCCGTTTTAACATAGTTAATTAATAATAATTAAAAAGCATTATATTAATACGTTTAGTATATGTTTGCGCGGATAAATATACTCCCCAAGCACCACTGCGATTAAATAAATCGCATTCGTCGCGCAATCTCATATGTACGCCCTTCTTGTCCTGAGGCAATATTGCCGTGGCAATATAATGTGTGTACAATGCAAATACACGAACAGATTGAATTATTAAGAGAATTTTCTAACGCGGTGATTACTTCGTTTCATGCATATAGCATGCAATACATATAAAAAAATAGATATTAAACTAATACATCATTATTTGCAATCGATGAAAAAAATATTTCATTACTCTCCGACGTCTTTTCCTAAGCGTCGCGACGCCGTTTCGCTTGCTTTATGTTCATATAAGACTCCTTATTGCATATATTACTATATAACTAAAATTATTCAATTTGTTATTAACGCATTAGGCGGTAGTATTTCATATTTAATGCAAATAAAATAATTTTCCGTTTGTCAATTGATATGTAGCATGATATGTGTTTCTGGGATAAACATAAACTGTTTGCTAATGTATTTAATATAATATGATATTAAAGTTGTTTTAAATTGAAATTTAAATTAATAACAAGACCAATATCAAATGGGCATCATCATTGAGAATCATTATTGTGATAAGAGATATTAGTTTAATATTAAATCGAAAGAAAAAACGGCAAGGAAAATTTCAGTTGCAGAAAAGTTAATATTTATAGGATATTTTATTGCATTAATACAATTCGTTTATATTTTAGAAATAACTACGATCATAACCATGTGATTGTTCTTGGCACTTTTTCTTATTTTGTAACCTGTGAAATTGAATTTAATCTTCCAGTGACCGATGGTCTTATCTCTCATCGTATCATTAATATGCTTCAAGTCTTAAACTGTATTAGCTTTTAAATATGATTCCGTATTGCATTATCATCAAACCCTTCAAATTTCGCATCTCTAACTATTTCAACTTTTCTTGGTGAAAAATCTTCATTATTCGAACAAAAGTTCGATGACATCACCAGCAAGACTAAGCGCACGTAGTCGCCAGAGTTTAGTATGGAATTGATTGTATCTGATAATTTAAGAAGAGGAACTAATTAACTATTCATACTACAAGACAATGGACATTAAAAAATGGTGCCACAACGAAAAAAGACGTCGACAAAAAAAAAATCTGTAGAAATATAAATTAATAAAATTAATGTACAGAGGAAAAACGATCGTCACCAGAAAAGAAAACATTACTCATTAAACAATCTTATCTACAACTCTTTGTACATTGTATTTTTGATAGTAAGAAAGATTCAAGTATATGACAATCTAATTAATAGTATGTTTCTTTTGTTGTTCTAATGATGTTATTCTTTAAGGATTATGAAAGATTCCTATATCTGTAAACGTAAAGCTTCTTGGACGCAAGACAAGTCTAGAGGGAAATGTTTCATTAAAAAATAAAATGAAAAACAGTACGAAAAGAATTTGTCTGTATGAATGTGTAACGAGTTCAAGGTCGGTTAAATTTTAAAAAAAACGTCTTACCATTTTACTGTCGCCCGTAATGTCGTATATTATTCGATTTAAAATAACACGCATCATAATGTGTGTGTCGGAAACGTGTGAAAACTTTCTAGGTGACGTCATCCCGCTGGAGTATATGAAAATGTAAAAATACTTCAGAGCCGACAACCGGTTTACGCTTGGGACGAAAATCAAAAAAAAAAAAACATTTTTTTAAATGTGGGGCAAAAAACTCGGCGGACGCACAATAAATAACAGTGATTTTGACAAAGTTAAAAAGATTCGTAAATATGTTTAAAAAAACTCGCGTATTTTAAAACGGGATATGTTCAAAGCGAATATTTTGTATTGATATGTTTATTTGCGAGGTGATAAGAATGCAATCAATTTTAAATTCAAATAATACTTTGAACATAATTCTTAATCATAAAAAGAAAATCCACACGCTTTTGTTTGAGCAGATGTGAAGAATCACCTAATTTTATATATATGTTCATAATGCTGGATCATTAAAATATCTTTATACTGAGATAGTGACAAAAGTTTTTAAAATATCATATTCTACTAAACGTGTATCGATGTGTATATCGGCTTGATTGTTGGCGTCACATTTTATCGACTTATGCGTGGCGTATCGAGAATTCTGCCACACTGCGTCCCTGATAATTACCTGAGGAATACGGAACAGCGGTTGCTTTTTATTATTCATAATTGCAGAACTAAACTGCCAGTAGTCGCATCAATACGGAGAGCAATGATATGCATGACGATATTGCCTCGGTTATTATGATTCAATGTACGTGTGATTTTAATGTTTACATGAATCTTTTAATATGTTTGTCATATTCAACTTATAATTTACGATGTCTTTAATATATAAAATAAAATAATAAATGAAATTAAAAAATAACTCCAATAATGCACATGCTCAGATAATGCGATATTATCGTGGAACAAGCAATATATATTGAAATGTACATGTTCGCTTGTTCAAAATCTAATTACCTATGAAACTTTGACAAAACGTTCCATTGGAATACGCGCGTGTTTTTATATACCTACTATTATGTAGATGTCACACCTGTGACAGGTAAAAACATGTTTTTTTTAAAACAGCGCCATTATTTTTAACCGGGCTGAGCCGCAGCAATGCGTCGACGGGTACAGACAGCTAGCTGTTTTTTTCTTTTCCATTTAACCAGACTGAGCCACAGCAACGCGTGGCCGGGTACAACAAGTACTAAATAAAAGTGACGCTGTTTTAAATGAATCATTACACTGTTTAGATTATTAAGTTAGACACTAGAATTTGCTTAACGCACCGTAAGAACTACGTTTGATAATAAATGCATCTTAATAACGCGCCATATATGAGATATTAACATCAGTTAGGAAACTTTCATTTTTACACCATATCCGCTTCAGAAGGGGAGTATATGGACATCTATAATGAGAAAAATTATCGTAAAAAATTCTATAAAATTGGTTATTAGTCGATTGTTCAATTTATTGTACCTCCAGTCGTAAATACATAATTTAAAAATGGGTTCCGAACCCGCGATAAGCAGTACCAAAGGACGAACGCTAATCGATGAAACGGGGTTGATATTTCAATGTAACATTTATGAAACAATATTTTTAAACTCAATATAACAAAACTGAAAAGAGTAGCATACTTTTTGCCTAGATTTTAGACGATATTTTAAAATAAGAGAGTTATAAATGCCAAGTACTAGCATAACTTTCATAAATTATCTACGTTGTTTAGAGAGAGTTTAAACTTTAAAGGTAAACTAAATGAGTTTGCGAAAACCGTCGCCAAGCATGCCCTATATATGCACTTTACTTTCCGTAATATGAATTGGCTCAGTATATTTTCCAATGTAGATACTATATTAGATTTAAGTTTTTTTATGGATTTTAGGCTGTTAAATACATTCCAATATTTGACCACTTAATATTATTTCTGTCTTATCTACTGCCACCCATTCTGTTAAGTATAAATGCCGTATTTTAAAAATCGAATCTATGTAGCGGATAATTTATAAATTATTTTTTAATTAAAAAAACACACTACTTTATGGTTTATTTGCATATTTTTCATAGATTAACAAACCCAAATATCCAAACAAAAAAATCTTAAATTCTATTAACACGCAAGAATTTTAAATCCGAACTTTTATATAAATTTTTGATCAAATCAATCACTGAATTTATCATATATATGTATACAGCACAATACACAAACGATAGAAATAACGAAGCTTCTCTACAACCTTAAACTTATATGTACATATAGATTATCTATATATCTAGAACAAACAAAAAATAAGCAGCCCAATGTAGTCATTATTGTTTTAGTCGGAAACGTCTTGAGTGGATCTAGTCTAAGCATTTTAATTTTTACATAACAATCCATTTCCGTCAGTTCCCTCAGTCGACTAATGCTCAATTCTCACTATGAAATATACGTTAGCGTAGAGGTTTCTTATCGTATGGTAGAAAGAGCCCTGCTTTTTATGCTCCGAAGTTATAAATGATTTTTGATCGTTCTGAACAATGATTGTTGTAGACAGACAGTTTTGAATAAAAAGAACATTTGAATTTCGTTCATTCACTTTTCATTCTGACAGGTTAAAATTATGACAGACCAAATTCCAGAAACTTTCAGCCACTTGTCTGAATTTTCGTACCTAGGTTGATACTCGATTTTATAATGACGTGATGTGTCGTGGACCTAAAATGTTTTGAAATGTAAACTTTGATAATCTTATGACGTAATCGTTTGTATACAGTGAATTGATATAGCTGATATTATTGAAATTTTCTTTCGATGAAACAACAAAAATATCCACCGATATAAGATGAATAGTATGCAGATTAGAAGAAAGACACTGTAGTATTTTTCTCTTATTAATGATACGTACATTGCCGATATCGTATTGTTGTCAAAGATAGAGAATTTTGTAACATGTGATATGAGTTCAAATATTCCGTTATTAGAAACACGTAGTTCAAGGCATGGATACAACCAATTAAATAAATGAATAATCTACTGAATTCTTGTTAAATATCTGTTATGATATAATAATTTAATAATCTAAATGCCTGTTTTATGCTTTATAATAGGTCTTATTAGATTTCGAAGAAATATAATAATTATCTCAACTACTCAAATAATAAGGACTGGCTGTCTCTTATAAATTATGTTATAATCATTCCAACAGGTAGTATATGTGTGGGTTCAGCTGTGAGTAGATTCTATTTTTCGTAATATACTAGGTGTATTTATCTGTACGATTATAGAATCATGTAAAGGCTAAAAAATATTAAAAACGTTGCTTAGTAAAATATCATACAAATTCATATTTCGTATAATTATCCCATAAAATTTCTAATACTCGAAAAATTTAAAAAATATGTTTTTGTGTTGCTTGCTTTTCCTTGGGGAATATTTCATATAGCTTTCGCGAAAAGGCTTTTTTTATTTAAATATAATCGGAAAATAAAAAAAAGATAACGGTCGACAATTTCAAGTGAAAAAATTGTATTTTGCATTTACAAAAATACCTTCCTTACCTCTCACGTCCGCAATTTATTATTGCTAATTTTGAAAACATCGCATTTGGCATTATAAATTTTCTCTTTCACTTATCAAAGGCAAAACAGAAAAAATAATATATAACAGAATAAAAAATAAATAAACCGATGGTGTCACGTTGAAAAAAATCGTTGCCGCTTTTATCACGTCTGTGACAGGGTCGTATTTTATTTTTTCAAATTGAAACCACTTTCATTTACTAAACGCATTTGTCGTTAAGCGTAAACAACTGAAATAAAGTGGTAAAAGAAACATTTTTTTAAGCTCGAAAATAAATAAATTCGTGAAGGACTGCTGCTCGAAGGGAAAAAAATGCTTTGAGAGACAGACAATAAAATCTACGCGCTTGGAAGAGAAAATAGTCGTCCCATTAAATTAATTTAGGTCGGGCAGCTGAGGTGTTTTAAACCGTGGATTCTCGGCATTGTTTTCTAGAGGATTCTCAATAATAATTCGATCAGAATTAGCCAAAATACCCGTGTTACAATATTTCAAGCGAGTCAAAAGAAATGCAACAAAAATTTTCAAAGAATTTACTGAACATCTAAATAATTATAACAAACAATTGTTTCATAAATTCAAACACGCGTAAACGTGAAATGTCAGATACCGAACTACCACAGATGTTTCTTTAAAATAATAAATTATAACAATATAATTCACCATGGTATTGATTTATTGAATATAAAAATAATATACCGAGTTACTTTTTCGCAAATGGCTGTCCCAAGGCGTTCATTACGCAAAACAAGAAAATTGCTATTATTAGTGGAAAACAAAATAGATTTCAGACGAATATTATAATATATTGGTATTTCGCCAGGAAACTATTAATTAATCAAAAACGAGATTTTTCTACGAAATATTTTTACTGGAACGTCATAGGTTTGTCCCAAATTACAAGCACCGCAAGGGCGTTACAAGCCACAAATTGTAAATAATATTCTAAACGAGTGAATTGCAATCTGTGGGACGCGAGCAAAAATATGGCTATTAATCAAAACGTTTTAAACACAATTGTATTTATTATTTATATGAATCGGCGGAAAACATGAATAAAATTAGCTACCAAAGAAGTATATTGATATCCTCTGTCGATTCATAATTCATAAATAACATGAAATTAATAAATGAATACAGTAGATTGCATTTTATGATTTTGTTTGTCATTTTATGATTGCATTTATGCAAATATGATTACTCACATACTAAAATATGCAAAAGCCAGAAGTAATAACTATGGAAACCAAACTTTTCCCGAATTATAGGATCTTCTTCTTCTTCTTACACCATATATAGATCAACGCAGTGTGGAAATATTCACTCCGCAACGTAAAGATGTCTTGTTTTGAGAATTGCTTGTAAGATAATTACTCAATCCAAAGAGCATCCAGTTTTGCATTTTTGGATTATTAAAAATCCGACAGATGTGGGAATCAAACCGGTATTTCCCGGAATGTTAGGCGCGAACGTTGACCTCTACGCTATCGGGGAGACTTAATAATTAATGAATATCAACAACTGCTTAAATTAATTGAAATTGGATGAACTTATTTCTTATGTATATTGTTGACAATTCAGTTCAACTTAGCAATGGTGTTTACTTGATGAAAACCTTCGCAAAAAAATCTTTTTTATATGCATACAATAGCAATCAGCAATATACTTGAAATATGTGTAATTTTATCAAAAAAACGCTTTCATAGCAGGACTTGAGTAAAGTATATGCCAATGTACAATCGGATAAATACTATGATATAATTATGTTGCGTTATTTATGCATATCAAACTGCTTCACTGTAAAAGATAGATAACTATGTTTACATAATTGAAACATAAAAACATCACCATTAGTTTTTTTGATTTAATAAAATCACCACTTAGCACTTGCGAAATGAAAAAATATTTGAGTGAGAAATTGCATTCATAAAGAAATACGCGAGTGTGCAGCATAAACATCGTGGAATAAATCATTTTTTCGACATTTTTAGTTAGCTGTCTTGTCATCCTACACGCGTTTTTTTGTGCACGCAGGTCATTCGCTGAGAGGGTGAATTATTGAAGCGGCTTACTCAAGGCGCGTAATGAGTTTAGTGGCATATAAGTAATGAGTCTGGAATCATAATATCAAAGTTTATATTTCGCGAATTATTTGTTTCATGTGAAAATTGCAACCGGTATCTGAAAAGATCTGGCACCCGCTCAAATTTGATTTACATACACGTGGCTTCTAAATTGGCACCGCTTCAAGAATATCATTTATAGACGATTTAATTATTATGTACTATTTCTTCGTTAATTTCGAGAATGTCCAATGTTATGACTTCTGAAAAAATAAAAATAAGTGGTTCATTTGGAATAGGAATAGAAAATAGAAACATTCTCTATACATCACGGATAATAATGATAAATTTATATGTTTAAATCGCAGTGTAAACTACTAAAATATAATTTGAGAACACAGTTTCATAGTAATTTTGACTGAAATACGAGATTTTTTTTTATAAAATAATAAAAACAAGGTTTAACTTTGAATTTATATCGATTTAAAAGAACTGATAAATGTGATTTATTCGTAACAACGACGTAAAAAAGATTATTTTACAAATTTTCAAAATCATAGCATTAAATTAAATCAAATGATTGAGCCATTACATGTCTGAAAAGCTGGCTTTTGTTGAATACAATTTCGTTTGGTATTGCCTGAATAATCAGTTATTTTTGCGATTTAAAGGTTGGACGGCATATTTGTAAAATATTTATTTTTATAAGAAATCACCTAAACATCAACAATACTTGAAATCACAAATCATTATATATATATTTTCAATCTATCATATATAAATCGTAAATAATGGAATCCATTGTCAAGATATTTTTACCACGTCCTCTCCGAATGTCGAGTGTACGTAAGACATGTCTTGACAAATTATTTTTATTGAAAATTGGTATAATTACTCAACCGAATGGGCATCCACTCCCATATGTTCACATAATTTTTAAATTAGCAGACGTGGGAAACGAACCCGAGCTACGCGGATGCGAGGGGCGCATGCTAACGACTACGATATCGGGGAGACTTATTTTAAAGTATAATTGATTTAGTTTCTATTTAAGTATATTTTCTGTCGTATGAAAGTGATAACGATTAAAACGAATGTAAGATATTGATTAATTCAAATAAAAAAGAATCTATATAATGTGATGCATATGGATACGGACAGTGAAATGATCCCAGTTTAGAGATTCACAAACGCGTCACTTTTCCATGAAACCACGACGAACTAAATTAAGGACAGATAAATAAATAAAATCTGGACAAACGTATTTATATTAAATATTTAAAATTTCAAAATAAAGAAAGTAATTGCAATTAGTAGTGTTTTCAAAACCATTACATAAAAGAGAGTTGTCGACAGTTGAGATGTTCAAGACCGATGAAGTCGTAAATTATTTTGACGTTTCATAAAATATATTTTTTAATTTTAGAGATATGTTTTTTTTGCAGTACATAAATACATTTTAAAGGAAATCGTAAACACTTCTACTGAATGAATCGTGCCAACCACTTATTGTAATATTTTGATTATGTCCCCTTGAAAAAAAATATCATTCATAAAAAAATCTTTCATCACTTTTCGATTGGCCCATTCTTTTATTAATGTTAATAATTACTTATATTTCTCATTTTAAAACCGACAGAAGTCAATATTCTATATGAAGTAAAACTATGATAACTCAACCCGCTGATACACAATTCTAATGTTTTATCTTAAAGCCACGAAGCACACTTCGATAATATATTACGTCCTCATCCAAGTGAAAAAATATTTAAAACGCAACAGGTACTAATCAGAGCACGATCCCAAAAACCGTGCAATGTATTGTTAAATAATATCCGTATCAGTCTGAATTCCATTTAGCGAACTTGAAGAACGTATTGCATGATCACTAGAGGAATTGCATAACCTATTTATCATCAAAAAATACATCAACCGATTGACAATTATTGATATAAGGTTATTCTTATCTTACATTCGAAAATCGAACGACTTATTCAGAACCTTTTTCAGACTGCGAAGAAAATGATTGCAATTATAAAATTAGGATATTTAATTATTTTCATAATTATTTTATAAGCTCAACATCCTGTTAAAGCACATTAGAATATTCCTTTACGGTTCATGAATAAAGAAAATATAATCGTTTGGAATATCGACGAAAGGGGTAACCCGCATAATGAGTAAGCGGTGTGTTGCTACTTTTGTTATCGTTAGAAGGGTTAAAACGTCCTAAATTATAACATGCGTAGGCAACAAAAGCTCTTCGGTAACAAAGGAAATCAATAAAAAACAAATTAACCAAATGAGTAGTGAAGCTTTTTTGTTTCAAAAACTTTTAAAAGTATAATTTACACGCAATTTTGTGCAATGAAAAAAGTTTTGCAGATGGTACACAAAAGCTTCTGTCTTGTAATTGAGTTTAAGTTGGTTATCGGTGTTATGCTTTAAGTTCAAACACATACATACGCGGCCAAGTGATCACGTTTTGTACGGAATACGTGTAATCGGAAGTTCTTCTGTGCAATATTTTTAAATCGTTTTTAATCCGATGTAGTAAACTTCGCAAATAACAAAATTTTAGGTTTCTTTTTAATTTAACTTCTATAATTAATGAGGTATATACATGTACTTAATTCTTATTAAAACCTGATATTTTTGACAAGCTTAAGACGCTACCAGCAAAAGTATTTTAGAAAACGGGTATTTCAGACTGAAAGAAGACATGAAGCTAGTTCGAAGACAGGAAACTACTTCTCGACTGAATTGTGTAATAAGGTATTTGCGGGTTATTTCTTACTAAATGTCAACAATTTTGATTATATAAACGGTAATATCTGTAATATATGAGGCTATTATTTGCAAACACGGCTTAATCCAATATAGTTGAAAAATTA
>JAGVSQ010007142.1:0-15613 GCA_022683975.1 Rhyacophila evoluta
ATCCACTCTCTAGCCTGCTTCGAACTAATGAATTATACAGAGTTTTGAGTATGGTTACATCTGAAAAGATCCTGGACGTACGTAAATGTACATTATACTCGTATATCTGACTCGGCTTGATATTATTCAAGCGATCGAAACTGAACAAAGCGACCAAGTTGAGGAGCTCTCTTGTATTACAAAAAATAAAGGATTTGATAATAATTTTCATGCATTGCTGACCTCTCGCACTAAAATATTCTGGACAATAAATTGACCTGGGAATATCGGGCCCAACTTACGACTGCAAAATAAAATATGAACCATGATATCGCTCGACGATAAAATAAAATAAAGTTTCGATATAACGGAGGCATTATCATGATTGGATATTCCAATCACGTGGCCGGCAGCCAATATCGCCCATTGGCTTGAAAGAGCACGCCAGGACCACACTGGGGCTGAGGGCCATGTGATGACTGTCAAAAATAACTTTATTTTAAGTTGCATGCACTGATATGTAACCCAGCACTAATACAGTACTCAAGTGTGTGTTAAAAATACGTAGACTATAAAATGTATGGAACACTAAATTAATGTATTATAATATAATATATAATGAAATCAGTCACATTTTTTTTTAATAAGCCCATCTGCACTATTCAATGACTTTAAAACGCTAGATGTATCTTATTATTTATGAAAACGGACTCTTTAATTCAAAAGAACATGGAGAAATTGTTTTTATAATTACGACAGATATTATGTATTAGTATTGGTAAAAAAACGCATGAGGCTAGTGACAATAAACAGCCAGTCATCAACTAGTTTCAAATTATTAAAAAATCAAATTGATTTTCATATTTTCGGTCACTTTTTAAGAAGGACTATAAATTTTCATTCGATTATTTTTACGTAACTTCGCATGAAATATTTTGATAAAAGTATATTTATAGCTGACCGGATTTTACAGTCACCAACTGATAAGAGAGTGTAATGTGTCTTTGCTAAATTACGTCATTAAGACATATAAACGACTAATAACGAATCTTCGAAATATATATATAAACCACATTCGAATATCTAAGATGGAAACACATCCACTTTACAACGAGTTCGATATATTTTTAAATTTCAAAACGAATTTATGCACCTATAAAACAGTTTGAAATTTAATGTTCGTGAACAATGACTATTTTTCTGTTCTCTCAAATACGAGTGCTCCTCTATTATTTGAAAATAATGGGAAAATAGTGGACATAACCAATTTCCACGGTTGGCCACGCGTCACAGCCTCGCAGGTCAGACAGGCTTCGGTTACAATGGAAGGGGATGTTTCAGGGTGGAGTACGGGCGCTTTTACAACGCCCGGCTTTTACAAAAATTATGGAAGCATGTGGGGAAACTTTTAATATTGTTGTCTTTTCCTACATAAATAAGAGTAACCTACATTATGAAGACTTATTTCACTTGATAATTGGTTGCCCAGTTAAATATTACCTACATGAAATTTCTACACGTATAAGTCAGTTTTTTTCCCTCTTAGAACACTTACAATAAAACATTTACAACCATAATTATAAAGTACGGTTCCATGACAACTGCACACATGACCAGTGCTCACATGACATCTGCGCACACATTGAAGTGCTCACACTAACACAGAAATCAATATCAAGACATTTTATAAATTAATTTACGTAATTATAGTGTAGGGAGATTTTTTTTCAATGTTACCATAAAGTATTATAGAAAATTTGTAACAACTTTATTTATATAAATTCATTATTTTTCTTGAGATTTTTTCGATACAAAAAAGTTTTTTGCTGTCGGCGAATATTTTAAATTATCCGGTAATAAACGCAAATTAAAAATACGCATAACGTATTTTGTAGGTGTTGCTAGTCGAAAATAAATGTATTGTTTTCGTATAAATCTGCTATTTAAATAAATAAATAGCCTGTTTTTCTCTTTTTTGTTTGCGTCTCAGAAGTTAATTAAAAAAGGAAAACGGCAAAGCTGACTGGATTAATGGAAATTACTTCATGATTTCAGTAGCGGTCCTTCAACGAGAAAGATTTTTTTTCAAGAATACTTATTTTACTTCCTGTTCAAAGCGAAACACTTCGATTAATAGCCAATGAATCAAACTAAAAAACATTCGGAATTAAGTTACGTACATTATTTTTCGCTCGAGAAGAATGATATATTACCGAAGAAAACATTCGAAAGTGCTCGTGTACAATCTTTATCGTTTTTGAGTAAACTTTATAAATAGTCACACACTTTTTATTTAGTTAGTTATCATCGAAACTGTTTTTACTCTGTAATTCTCCATTCATATTATAACAGCATTTACGACTCCGGTTAGACATCTCCCATTTTACTCTTTGAATATATATACACTGTGAAAATATAATATACGTCAAGTAAGTATTCAAATATTGGGATATTCACATGATTATAATAAGCCCATTGCTAATTACTCATTGCAACCGGGCTAAGAACCTAGTAATTTTTTTATTGAATTATACTCCCCAATATATCTGTGCTGATGTATAGAGGGAAGGGATTTCAAAATTTAACGGGCAGTTAAGTGAATGTGGATATTGAATAAGTTATAGGTACAGCTGTCATTTATGTATGAGCTTGACAAGCGTGTTGTCTTACCTGTCATTAAATATTATAAAAGTTTAAATAGTTTAAAAAAATTGAGCTCGAATACGTGGAAAAATGAAATAATTCAAGAGACCGCTTAAAATACAGTATATCAATGATTTTATGTAGTTATAACGACAATATATCATTGATTTTATTAGCTTTTTACTATTTTGTATGTATACGTATTATTTAAATAAATATTAGTAGGTGGACCAATATTTACAAATATTGTATATTCGTTTCTGTCTTTTTCTACACCTGCCCTTTAACAGCGATTGCTTTCGCCATATCCATTTTAGGCATTCTATTGAACTATCTCTCCCGGATAGAGTATCATTGATGATCTATAACATTATATCATACTACCATCGATTTTCTTCAGTCAATGGAGTTAACATTTATCAAATGTGCATAAAATGTGTTATAATTCACGGTGTGGATATATCATGACAGCTTTTTATCAATCTAACAGATTATGCTATCAATTCTATTCAACAGACATCTAAAAGAAGATAATTTGGAGGACATCAAAAACATGAATGAAAATTACAATATTACAGTTTGCAGTTTTTATTCACAGACATGTAATGTGGGATCGATTCCCACAATTGCTAGATTTAAAAAAACAAAGATTCAAAACTGAATGCCCGCCGATTGAGTTGAGCAATTCGCTGACAACCAATTCTCGTGAAAAAATCTTTCTAGACATATCTTCACATTACGGTTAACTATATAAATATATTTCAACTTCGTAGCGGAGATGGTACGAAAATAAAATATACAGGAGTTTGTGTTTTAGAGCGGTGGTGTGCAATAGACTTTGCTATTTATTATTTATTCAATAGTGTGGCCCTCTGATTCGTATGTCACTGGAGGTAGAAAGTAACGAAAGGAGGCAGATAGCGAAATAAATTGCATGATAACTTAGTAGTAAGTACCCAGGTACATCCACGTACCCTAACTTATGCAACACTTCCGTTTAAAACCTGATAATGGGGCTGGTGTAATAAACTTCCCCGGATTAATAAAGATAAATAAGATCTTTTTAATGTCAAGGCCCGGGCTTACGTTTCAAAATAATAATCGAAAAACAATTTTGTTTCTCCGTAGAATTTAATTATCTTAGCATTTTATTTCTAAGCCCAGTTATACTATTCAATAATTGACCCACAATAACTTTGTTCAATTTTTTTTACTTGAAATACATTATATCAATATATTAAAGACTCTAATCTAAAAAATATCTAGCAATATTTTAATAAGCATAATTTATGTGCTCCCTAAAATGTTATCAAGCAATTTTGAATTCACTTTATTCCAGTCTTCGATTGAAATAATAAATATCACACATCGTTGCTATCTGTACTGGAGAAATTATGATATAATTTATATCCAAAATACAAAACATGTGTTATATACATAACTTAACCTGTAAAAACATGTTTCAAATAAAAGTTTAAGCTCTTCAAATTGGCGGTATTCCAGCATTCTCAAAGTTCATCGGACATTATCCACAAGATGTATTCGGCTGAGTTAAGGGATGGATACTGGCATGTCCTGGAAGGTTACAGGATGATTGGCGGGTAACAAAATACCTTGAAGGCTTGGCAAAGGCCTTATCATTGCTCTTGAGTAAAAACTCGCCAATTACGTTTTTTATACGTATATTTTTATGATGTCGAGCTCTATTTAAGAAATAGTCGACACAATGCTATCTATACGTGTTAATTTGACACTAAAAAAGCCAAGCATTTGTTAAGTTAAGTTAAGCTGTTCAGTTGGTGAGTTTTATCTTGGCGGCGACGATAAGTAATATACTTCATATAGTGAGCTGAAGGTGATTATAAAGTATTAGTTAAAATAATAACAATATTAGATCTACAAGTTGTCGAACTGCCATAGCACTAAATATTTTCATTACTCCGGCCCTCTGTATAGCATAACATCCTATAATCATTGTATTTAAACGCGTATATAAATAATATAAGTGGTCGTTTGACAATGAAATTCAATAAAAATTTGAAATCCCTGTTTTCTCTCAAATAATTGTTTAGCAATTAATACATCCGAATCAAACAATTCTCCACATTAATAACGTTGTATTTACTTCAATTTCGATACTAATTAGTAACTCGCAAAGCTTTATTTGCATTAAAGTTCGGATTTATTTCGCGCTGAAGATCGTACGCATCGGTAACAGCCTGTTAGCGTAGATTGAGATACATTAAATTCTAATTCTGGTAAAACAGTGATCGATGAGTATGTCAGTAAGCAGTGAACACACAATTTACATGCCATCAATAACCTCCGCGGTGTAGTGTGACGTACGAATTTTGCCATAACTCCTGCGGCGCCGACACAGACGCCCGCCATAATGTTACGATCTAATGAAAATGTATTCAGTCTACGTCTATCACAGAGCTTGCCACTCGCTGCATCAGCATGATATTTAGCCGCTGTCTTTTTATTAGACTTTTGCCAGGTTAATTTTATATTGTAAGTTATACGTATTTTAAAATATATTCATATTAGAGCAGACACGCGTCTCAAACTATTACTTGGCAGGTATTATTTTTAATTCTCTTCCATACGTTGGTAAATGTCTTGTTGGTAAGCTGTGATAGGGTCATCAATTAACATAGAATCATAGATAATTATTTTTAAAAACGTCATATTATAATAAATGTACGGGTTTTAGAAACGTGTTGCAAAATGATAGACCGGAAATATTTTTTCTTATACTTTAATAATTTTATCAGTTTTTAATATTATTTTACTCCATATTATTTATATTTCAATACCCTTTAACTTTACCGTCACATAATAAAACTCATAGAAATATACTTAAAAAAAATAAAGGTACATATTGTATCAATAAAATTACATCACGTTATTTATAGTAAAAGAAATAACATTTTATTATAAATATAATATAAGTATTTATTCGATTTTCTTTTTTTCTTGTCTAAAAACAAATGCCACCATCTTCCGTCTTAACACAAATATGATCCAAATGGCGACTAGAAAAGTAAGAACTACATCTAATGCCATCTGTCTAAAAAATCCATAGTCTTGTGCTGGAGAACGCAGCTTATTTGAGAATCCGTGTCGCATGGCATACTCGATCCAAAACACAGCTCTTTCCAACGGAGTCTGGGGTTGATCTCGAACAGAATTAGAAAGTGCGGCCATGTTATCTCTGAAACTGTTTTACAATACACATACATTAAAATCATCATCATTATTATCTATTAGCATAACCTTCAATACCTAAAAGAAGAGTACAAGTGTAACTGTGAAACACCGTGGGCTATGCGAAGACCACAAAAGAATGAAAGAAAATTAAAAAGAGTTGTTAAATTAAGAATAATTAAATTAACATCGCTCAAACGATTTATTTGGATGGCTGTTTATTAATTCTTATAAAATACAATATGTTATCCACCTGGAATTGTGTAGCAACTGTTCTATGGCATTTCCAATCAAATCCGTAGATAACTTCTCTCTATTGAGTTGTATTGCACCTCCTCTCTCAACAGCCCGCGCAGCATTATGTTTTTGATCAATAATAAAAGGAAGAAGAAGCTGCGGTATTCCATACCAGGCGGCTTCTTGGCAACTCAATGCGCCTCCGTGACTGATGAAAAGTTTTGTCATCGGATGAGCTGAAAGCAATAATAATTACTGGAACCAAATATATATAATAAGCAGGGATGAGAAGAACTTCAGAAATAAAAAAAATGACATCGGCTATCTGCTTTCACACAGTTTATTATTTCCTTAAACAAATTTAAGAAATAGATTTTTTATTGAATGTTATTTGAAAAAAAATGGTGTTTTTTAACTTGAGTTATTGAGTTGCGCGACATCGATGTACGCAAATTCGCGGTTAAAAGCTGAAAAAACAAGGAATTATTTTTTGGCGGCCGTGGTACAAAAAAAATGGGAAGCACTGATCTAACACTACCCATCAGTCGTCGCTCAAAAATTGAGCTTCCTTCTTCAAACTACAAATAAACAGTATATTATATCAATAGACGTGACATATAAAGCTCTGAAAAACCCATATCCCTTTCTTCCTCGTTCTTTTTCTTCTATGCGAAGTTTTAGTCAAGAATTTTGATGCATTAAGACAATTATTTTTTATTGGTTTAATTAAAATGTATCCATCCATGTTAATGAACACACCGCAGTCATTACATTATATGTCGATTTGATATTTTCAAGAGGGCCTACAAAAAGGTACTGTACTTTTAAACTGACATCGATCGGGGATGTTACGATAGTAAATCATAATTTATTTAAACTCCTTTTAGGTAAACCTTGGGCTTTCAGTTTTGGGTCTATATTTTTGGCTTTCCGTGTTCCTTATTAATTTATTTGCTGCGCAATTTCATCAAGTCAAAAAGAAACCTTCCTAATAAATAACCCAAATAAATAATTTTGTGAGCAGTGATCACGTAGAACTTTGTAAGCGGCTGATATCACGCTAATCAGGCGTATCCTACAGATACTAGAAAAGCCACAAACATAATAATTTAGAAACTAACTCATCCACAACACAATATCTTTATTAGTATTGTACCGCATGATCGTAATGATGTCTTTTATTATCGTTGTGAACAAACTATTAACGATGGTAATTTGATCACATATTGAGATATCACCGGGAATTCAGAAATAAATATGTAAACAATATGAAATGATACACAGTTTCATAATTCTTTCTGAAAACAAAAATATGTATTCATGGAATTCTGAGAGGCATTGAAAATCTTATAATAGAGTTATCCGGTTTATATAACATGTATGACCATGAGTTTAAACTGATAAAATGTTTTAAGAATTTTAATGAATAAAATATCATATACCGTCTTCATTTACATAAAACGAATATAACATCATAGCCATATAGAATATTTGCTTTTTTATAATGTGAATTAAATACGAATCAATTCCATTTTATTACCATATACTATATATTTATGGTGTCAATTATAGTCACGTATATTAAACAATACTTGTTTTTATATTAAAAGAATATCAACATTCCATTATATTATATTATTATATATTATAGTAGAGTGTGTGTGTTATGACGGAGTTCGTCATCGTAATCCAATACTATGTTTTGCCAACTTTACACGAGTGTTTACGCACGACCAAACAAACCTAACTTTTATACACGAGAAAAATATTCTGGCATATTTATTTTTATTTTACTACTCTCACGTTAGATTTCAATCTTTTGTTTTACTTAAATTAATTATGCCATCTTTTCAATACTCTTTCTCGTTTAACAAACTTAGTTTGACTACGTATATATCGATCTTACCATTAATGCGATACCTAGAATGAATATTACAGTATATCCGTAAGTGTTAGCCAATGATAGTGCAGTAAAAATTCTTTCCAATTCGTGTAATACACAACGAGTTGAAATTGGATGTAGTTAAGCAGAAGACGTCCAAGCCACATTCTGATCTAACTGAGTAAAACGCGATTGAAAATTAAAAAAACACATCAACATTTAGTTTAACTCGTATACTATTATAACTGCGATATGTCATTTAAATTCTTACATGGCACATACTACAACTTCCCTGATTACTAGATTATTGAAAAACGTACTACTCTAAAAATTATTGAATGTTTTGTGATACGTCTTCTGTCTTCTCGTCTTCTCAATGAAAATTATGGTCGATTTGTGCTTGAATTTTATTAATATTATATGGGTCTTTGCTCGTAAAACCTTGGAATTGGTTGTATTTAATGAATTTTTGATAGTCGAAAATTCAACAACTTTCAAGCTACGTGACGTTTTATTTGTATTATTTTTTTAATTTGTTATTATGAAGGTCAGAAAAAACAGCGATCTTTTTCTCGGTGTATATTTTTGAGTAGGTGTTCATATTAAAGTACTAGTGTTTTTAAAGTATTTTATGCTATTAAATGAAAACTTTCAATGTGTGGCTTCTGCTATCTATGATAGTTTTACTTTAAATCGGGGAATAGTAAAAATCACCGTATCACTTCATTACAATAGTTTTCAATTAACGATAAACAGTCAAAACATTATTTATGTAACAAATTAATTGATTATCTAATGACAAATTTTACAAAATTAGATATGTTTTACCGTATATTTATTTTAAAAGAATGAAACAATAATTTATAAATCTACAAAATTGAGTGAACAATGCTTTTTCACTATGTTTCGTGGTACAGTACACTAAATGAAATGTTTAAAAAGTGTTGTGGCCAAAATACTATTTATTATAATTGCATCGCACCGTTTTTTGCCGACAAGAAGCAATTTCAGAACGACAGTTAAAATCTTCCCGATACGCGAACACCATCCATTTGCCGAAACTTGACAAGCATTCCTACAATTCCTCGCGAAAGGATGAAATACGGATATAAAAAAGCGAATATTAACACATCCAGGCGATATATTAGAATAAATTTACATGATTTTCCACTTCTTACCGAGAATATCGTTTTGGGGCATCCACGCTCTTATCATAACGTTCTTCGACAGAGCGTGCTTCATTTGGGCAGGGTCATATTTCCACACAAATCTGTACGAAGGGAACCGTTTAAAGGCGTCCAGGAAGTACTTCACTTGCGAAGAACTAAAATGCTCCGATTTTATATTGGTCCCCAGAGCGAAGTATACAATGCCAGCGCTTGCTCCGCCAATGAAATCACTCAAGTCCTGCAATTTATTAAATAAATCCGACAATTACTTCTTAATTCAAAATAGGTTGACAAGTTCAAAATAAAAATGACAATTAATACAAGAAAAACTTCAACATTAACATTGACACTCGACTGAATAAAAAAATAATTGTAAGACTGTTTTCTTTCAGAAAATAAACATTGTGTATAAATTTAGATTAGATCACCCAATTACTTATTCATCTAAATCAATGTTCTGGACACAAATAAATATCAACTAATACATATATAGATATAACGTTATACTGATATTAGAATTGCCAATCTATGGACTAAAATCGCAATAATGATAAACCAAAATTTTACATTTCATTCCGTATCTATTTTTCATATTCACGTGAATTTAATTTGAATTAAATGGATCTGCCAAAAACACGTTATGTTTCTTTAAAACAGTTTTTAAGCAATCATTTTTACTATTAAAATACATATAAAATTAATAGATTTACCATCGCACGTATTTATCATATATCTGGAGATCTTTTTTAGGTCAAAGTGTAAATTTCATAAGTATGACTATACCTGAATTGCATATGGCATATTTATGAATAAACTCTTACTCACTTTATCTTCAATTGATTTTGGATTTTTTATATGCATTCCACCGATCGGAATAATGGTCTGAAAGAAAGGCTGCATCACGTCGGCTGGTAATAAATTTACAAAAGTCAACACAGAAGATCTTGAAATTTCAGCAACGTCCAAACTGTCATCTTTGAAGTACTCCCTTGCCATTTTGTTTTGACGAGGTATCATAAAATACTCTCGCCACAAATTATCATATACATACAATAACACATTCAATGCACGTGTCATAAATCCCATCGAATATCCGACCTGCAAATGATTCGTTGGGATTATTCCAGGGTATTGAGGATTACCTGATGCTGCCGATATTCCAACTGGACATGTACTCGCAGACAGGCTCACAAGAGGTGGATCTCCAAACTTGGATATCAAACCCAGCAAACAGTGTGCGCCGGCGAAATCATGCACCACCAAATTAAACACATAATCTCTTGGATAACCCATCAATTGTTGTAGACCTTTGCTTTTGAACGCTGGTATGCACACATCCGATCTGAAGTATGCCAAGTCACTTATATCTCTCAATGGGGTATTTCCCGACATCTTGGATAGATAGTCTGACTGTTTGTAAAACTGGTAAACATTTTCCATGTGTATAACCGTCAAGTTTTCAGTTTTGACATGGTCAATATCGACACTAAGAGCTGTTATATTGTGACCTCTTCCAGCGAGAGCTTTCTGAAGGACGCTTCCCCATATTTGATGACTTGGAGACGCTAGGCCTGCTATCCACAGAATATTTTCACAGTCAGCGACGGAAATAAAATTAAATAAAATAATCGTGAAATATAATGGCACAACATTCACTTTGATAAACATACTGTCGCGAATAATTAAATTCACTTTTTTGTAAATATATTTTTTCTAATTTTTTAAATTCACTTTTGCTTATATATTATTATTTGGTGCACATCCGATGCATGTAAAAATCTTTCTAACAAAAATAACGCTTTTTATAACAACCAGTCATGGCCAACAAGTCGATCACGACACAATTTGTACGTCAACCGCGGTCATCATTATTTATTCGTAAAAATTATGTGTTTTAAAATCAATCATTAGAAATATACTCAACATTTTGATAAACTATACTGGACAAGGATCAATAGAAAATTTGATACATGTTTGAATAGCTTATTACGAGATATAATATGAATATCCCGTTCGTTTTTGAAGTATAGATAGATACATTTTCAAGGTCTGTCTATTCGTAGAATAAATTATAAGCAAAAATAAAAATATTTCGTATGCATGTAGCCGCTATTTATAAAACATCCATATATATTAAATTTAGCGGTTTATCACCTTATAAAACATATTTCATTAGTCAGCGTCCATATGGACAAAATAAAATTAATCTGAACTCTTGTTACTAACGGGAAAAATAAGTATAATTTCAGGGATACAATTTAAAATCTTTATATGTAATTATCAAAAGTCACGGAAATTAAATATATCATAATAATTCAAAATAAATAAGAAAACATTGTTAAAAACGATTATAATTGAAAAATAAATATATAAATTCATAAATTAATATACTGTATGGATTGCTTGGAATTTTTAATAAAAATTTACATACTATTTATAATTATATTTTGTATAATGGTATGACCAGGAATGGAAATTCACCAGTATTTACTACGTACAGTGATATTTGCCTAAATGAAACAAGTATTCTATAAAAATAAGGATACTTTATAAACTACTTAGAAAATAGCTAGAAAGTTGAAAATTTACAAGTTATAAATCAGTGAAAATACATAAATAGAGTGTTTTTTTTTTACAAGTGAGCCACCTATCCATGGCGCGGCACTGTCGTTTATACAATTGAAGTTCTATATAGATTACTCGTTTGTTGTGTTTTATATAGATTACGTTCTTAAATGGAGTTCTACACATAAATTTTATCTGTACCTTCACTGATTTGCTTGTCGTGAAGCAGAGACGTTAAATATTCATGACTATCAATGTTTTATACATAAAATCTAATTCTAATAATGGTGACTCCTGGTGGAAAACCGTAAATTGATAGAAGGATTTTAAATTATCAGCGCAAGAATATTCAAAATCGAAATAGGCGATGACTTTCAACTTTCATAGAAAAATATAGTGCATTCGAGTAGAGATTGAAATATTCACACAATTTATAGTAATCAAAAAATTGACATTCAAAAGATCACTATTTTAAATTAATTCATTACAATCCTTAATATTATTTACTTTCGTGTGCTGACTCAATCGATCATTAATTTAAAAAAGTGTGATTATTATATCATGTAAAACTTTTTTTTTTAAGATCCATTTGTAGTAAATTTTCCCAAATGCCAACACTGCTTCTTTACACATGACAACAATGAGCATGTATATAAAAATGTTATTTCGTGGGTATACAATGCTCTTGTCGATATCTTTGTTAAGAGTTGAGTTAACTGCAAAGCGTCATTTCATGCAAATATGAAAATGGCCACTGCGGGGTGCTATTTGGAGTTTATGAAACAATGGAATGAAAAGCGGCACACTGCGACGTCATAAATCATGGTGCTTTTTTATTGGGGCAACATACATGACGGAATGCGTGGAGGGCAATAATGTAATAATGTGAACTCGTATCAAGAGACAGAGACAGATGAAAATGTCGAATGAGACCGAGTTATAGCTTTATTTGCAGCGATGTTACCGAAAGCGTTATGCTAATTGTCGCTTTAACGGGTTCTGGGAGCTTTAGCTACTACAGTATTCCCGAATTCCACTGCAAGTACCTACAATGCTACAATGTAACCAAATGAATCGTACAGTATAATCAATAAATATTATTTAGTGGCTTTACAGTCAAACACCCTTTGATGAAAAGGATTAACACATCATTTTGGAAATACATAAATTAAATTATCCTCAAATATGAGATATTATTTTACTGTGTTTACAGATTAACTATTCAACAAAACTTTTCCCAAAAATGCAATTATTATTCCAAAAAAGTAAAGATATTTTGAAAACGCATACCATAAATCATGAAAGTTTACTGTAAAAGTTATTCAGATAGGTGTGACCTACAAATTATAATATATTTCCTATGAGTGAATGTTACCATTAAAATATAATAATGTGCCATACTTTATAAGAATATGTTTTATAGCATAACTTTTGTTAGCCTAAACTAAATAATTCGTAAGTCTTTCGTAATATTGTAATAAATGAAAGTGCTCCAATTTGATAAAAAAATACTTTAGAACTTCTGCGAGGAAAATTTGATTCATGAAAAAGCAATTGCATCGAATAAAAACGTCTCAATCGCGTCCGTTGAAATAATTCAATTTCCGTAAAAGAAATACCAGGAGATCATCGTTGAATAAGCGACGAGGAAAGAAATATTTTCCATTTCGCGGTCCATCTGGCGCCGATACGCACGCCTTCGCACCCTTTCTTGCTCAACCCATCAAGTTTTCTTGCACCTTGTGCTACATTATGAGACCCGGATATCTGCTTTCCGGTTTCGTAATTTGAAATACTTCTATATTTCAAAATAAAATATTTTGCACATGCGCACTTATAAAATACAAAGTCATTCGATTTGTTATAAAATGCTGTACATACTACGATTTTATTATTTTTTTAGAAAACTATTATATTTAAACACTATTTGAAAAGAGTGTGAGAAACGTCTATATCTCAAGATAAAAATGACTACATATTGCAAATGTTTCTATCTTGAATCTAATCATTGATGTAACTACTATTATTCCTTAGAATAATAAAAAAGCACCCCTAATATTCTTGGGACAAACGGCCTTCTAGCATTTTATTAGGTACGCGAGTCCTCGTGCGACAAAAATTCTTACTACCATAATAATAACTCAGTAATGCTACGTTATAACTTCGAGTATAAAATCCAGGATTCAATCCAAATTCTGTACAACAACATCTTTCGTTTAATATTCTACAAAGGTTGCCATTTATGTATGCTGTAGAAAGGAAAGATTTAATTCGTTGATAAAAATATCAAAATAAATCAGTCGGTTAAACAAAACGATGCATCGGCCGGGAATCGAACCCGGGCCGCCCGCGTGGCAGGCGAGCATTCTACCACTGAACCACCGATGCTACAAAGGGTGATGACTTAACTTACATATAAAAATTTAAAATCCAATTTTTATCTTAGTATGTATAATTAATTATAATAATTATTTTCACTGTGGATGTTTCCGCAAGAAAATCGTACAATAAGCTTGAAATTTTATTAATAGTATTACTATGAAAGCCGGAATTAAACTAATTTAACTAACGGACTTATTATGGACATAATTAAATTTTAAATTAAAAGATTTTATTAATACGTCAGTTAATGGCAACATTTTTGCCGGACTGCATCACATTATTATAAAATATCTTGAAACTTTGAACGGCTATTTTTACTATTTATGAACATTTAGGAAAGTAAACGACTCCCAATCGAACACGAATTGATATGGTAATCAATTACCACCAGTTTTATTAATAACTACAGGAATACCTCGAATAATCCGGCTTCGATCAGTCCAGTTTCACTATAGTCCGATTTTAACAATTCCAAAAAAATATTATTTTCTTAAAAAATCTAAAAAATGTCAAACATATTTTTTTGAAAAAAATCCTTTTATCATAATTACAGAAAACTATTTGTATATACAAATTTTCTCCCTCTTATCAAAAATATATCGTCGATTTATGTGTCTAAGGGCTTTCGCAAAACTTAACAGTTGAACTATTTTCAAAAAATATTGGGATGGTTAAAAAAATGTCATATCATGTTCATATGAACCTTGATCACAATATCGAACGTAGCTTACAATTCGCTGAACGATCAACAATGCAATTCATTGCTACAAAAAAATAATATATTGATTAAGGAAAAACAACAAAAAACTAATAAAGCACAGACATAATTGTTGCAATTTTTCGAAAACAAAAAATGAATTATATTTGAGAACACATTTTTACATAAAAAACATTTGAATTTAAAATAAATTTAAAGTATAAACCCCTAATTGTGCTTATTTTTAATAAATATGTAGACACATTTGAAAGTATTACCCTCATTTTACGCATTGAAAAAAAAATGTTTGAAATAAATTATCGTTTTACCCATGATTTTAGTTCCTCGAGTAGTCCGGCCATTCGGTGGAACTGATTAACCAGACTATGCGAGGTATTCTTGTACTTTGTAAATTGCCTATATATATATATATAGACAATTGATGAACTCAAACTGTGTACTGCTACATATAATCTACAATATGATGATGATGTGTTTAAAAATTAAGAATGTTAACATTATAAACGCGTACACAAAATCCTTCGTCACATTTATACCAGGAAAATAAATACACTTTATTCATATCCATGCTATTTATCAATGAAAATAAAAATCGAGCCGCAGCTTAAATGTATCAACCCGTCGAACAAAACCGTAATTACTTTATGCTTTTTATAGTTTTTTCTAGCTTACAACAGTAATTTTACTATTTTTTTACACTTTGGAGAACTTCAGCATAGATTATTTATTGGCTATCGTTATAAGATGGAAACAAACATTAAAATTAGCAAAAAATGCATCGGCCGGGAATCGAACCCGGGCCGCCCGCGTGGCAGGCGAGCATTCTAC
>JAGVSQ010007143.1:0-15613 GCA_022683975.1 Rhyacophila evoluta
GTTATTGGATACAGCAATGGACTATTGGGAAACATTAGCTGATCATTCAATAATGAAAGATTCAATAGCTAGGTTCAATTGATCTACAAAATTTCTCAATAGAACAGTTGACATTAATTACATTAAAAGACACATAAATAAATAGCCACAATGTCAATATGTTTACACGAAAAATGGGACATAAAGATTTATATCTAAAAACAATATATTAGTAAAAGATATCTTTAAATCTTACATCTTTGATGATTTTCGATAGCCAGTTCATTCACTGATCACTGAGTTTTGAAACTTGAAGTTAAATATATCTTCATGCAATCGTACACCACAAATTCATACACCAAGGCACGCACGTAAATCTTAATTTAACATTTGGAGTATAATATATATATCACATATGAAATATAATATATTTTAACAAGCCTCAGCTGATAAAATAATACAACATAATTATGCTGTGCGTTACACAAATATAAAAATATCACTAGGCATTTGTTTTCATCTTAAATTAAGCTTTGTGTAAGACAAGTATATTTTTAAATTTGGAATTATTATCATTATTAATTAATTTTTTTTTATTAAAAACTTCCCATACATTATTACTGTCTCATCAATAATCGATATTTAAAAATCTTCTTTTAAAAGACTCACCAAATATTCTGTTACATTGCGTTAGATTAGTTGAGTTAAATTGAGTTTAGTTAGGGTAGGTTGCGTTGAGTATTATATTTTTAGGTGTTTTGTCAAAGCGATAAACACTTATATTTACAATAAGATTTTTTGAAATAAAAAATAAAGAAAAATATACACACAAAGTCAAAACAATCATTGTAGGATGTATTATTTGTTTTCAGAAAGACTTACATAAATAAATATCAAACATAATTATTACGAAATAAGTCCACATGTGATTTCCTAAATTTATTATCATAGGTATCCATTTCTTATTATTTAAACAAAATTATGTCAAAGATAATACGTGTTTTCTTGTAAGAAAAAAATAACAAACCGTATTTTAACTGTTCTTTATCGTGTTTTATTTATTCGACAGAAATGATGATTATTTGTGATTAATGGTAAAAATATATTTTCTCACAAAAACACTTCCGTCCTGTCACTGTGCAAGAGATAAACAAAATTTGTCGTTCTCAGTATTGAAGAAGAGGAATTGTCCTTCACGAGTATTTTGATTTATCGTTCACTTAAGCATCTGTTTATTCATCTAAAAAAAAATACTTAAAATATGGTGATGTTTTTTTGTATTAAGAAGTTATTAATAAATGTTGTTTGTGATGAAAAACGCAAAACACTAAATGATTACTTCCCTTTTATTTGTTTGATATTTCTGCAGCAGAACTTTGGATATCATGGCAGATTCGTAAGAAATTATAATTCTTCTTCTTCATTTCCGTCACAGGTTTTTTCACCCTTCTGCAACGTTGATTATCAACATATCATTTTGTAATAATAAATTATTAGTTATTTTTTTTTATATACCATGTTCGCTCCCATCGTAGAGCGTATGTATCTACACAATGTGAAGATTTCCACTCCAAAAGAGGAATATATAGATCTCCGCAATGTGAAGATGTCTTGACAGATTATATTTTACGAGAATTGTTAGTCAGACAATTTCTCAACCCAATAAGCTTCCACTCCTGCATTTTGAGATTTTTTAAATCTGACAGATAGAGAATCAAACCCGCATTCCCCAGGTTGCTAAATCCACAAGCTGCCAACTACGCTACTAGAGAAAAAAGCATTAATTATTGGTAGAAGTTGAAGTTTTTGCCAAAATTCTGATGCTCAGTCATAAATATCAATTAAAAAAAATAGATTTTTTTATTCCTTTCTGCGACGTCACTTTACCATCTTCAAGCTGTAAATATCTCATCATGGGCTAATATATCATAAATTAAATCCTCAATAAATCAGTATTGATAAAAGCTACTATTTTAAACATGTTTTTTATCGGTCAGTCATAAATATCAAATGGCTAATTTTAAGAAGTTTCTGTCTTCTATTCTACAATGTCACTTTATAGTCTTCAAGTTGTGAAGATCTACTTATGAGCTTATACTATATTATATTAGCATTCAATGAATATTTGGATTAAATACTGGTAGCAGCTACAGCTCTTGTAATACTTTTAACTGGTCAGTAATAACATGACTATATATAATTTATATTATATCAAGTGACTTATTTTAGTGTGCTTTTTATTTCCTTCTACAATCTTGATCACAGTTTTCCAGTTGTAAATATTATATCTCACAGTGAGAAAATATTCTAAATCAGTACTAATAGAAGGTAAAGCTGTTTTCATATGTTTAAAGTATAATATATATATATATATTAAATGACTTATTTTGCTTAAATTGTGTACGATATTATGTTTATAGTCCTGTACTATTAATCATAGTTTTACTCCCGTAACTCTTAAATACAGTACCCGATAGATTAAATGATTGGCTGGCAAATAGCCCTAGTAAAGAAGTATTTTTTATATAACAAATATCTAAATATATCAAAAGAAGTAATGATACACAATTTCGTATGATTCATAATATTTTGTTTATTTATTAATTATCATTTTAATATTTTTCTTTTGATTATGATTTATCTCTTATCGCGTCTCACATCAAGTCTAAATTTTTTTATAGATCTTTGTTAAATTTTATTTTTATTTATTGCATTTTTAATATTTATGCTTACTGCATGATATTTTCCATAATGTAATGAAAGATGATACATTAAAAAAAACATCTTATTTAAAACATTTATATAAAAAACACAATTTATAGACACATCAAATTGATATAATTTAGAAAAATTCAGAACCTTTGATACAGCGAGATTTGCAGAAAATCTTCTGAAAGGATAGCATATAGAATTTCCCGACGATCATTCGCACGAGATAATCCAAAGTATTGATAGAAGAAAGATTTTCCGGATGTATAGGGTTTTGTCAGTTATTTCTTAAGGGTAGAGAATGTGAATTGAAGCTTCAGTGAACAAGAATTCTTTGTTAAGATATTACAATAACCTTATGTTATTTCACAAAAATAGTGTAATGAGCAGACGATGTGGCCTTTATGTTGCCTATTTTTTCTTTCTTATTAACTCTATTTAATTAAAATTAGAACATCTCCCCTGTAGCGTATGTGGTAGCTTGCACGCTTAGTAATTTGGTAAATACAAGTTTGATTAACCATCTGTCGAAATACAAAAATCCAAAAATGTAGGACCAAATGCACATTGGGTTGAGAAATTGTCTGAGAAATAATTCTCGTGAAGAAAAATATGTCAAAACGTTTTCATATTACGGAGATCCATATAATTTACACTGTATATATCAATATGCTCCACTTTGCGAGAAAAAGTGGTATAAAAAACATAATATATAAAAAATAATTTGATGAAAATAAAGAAATGACGTCTACAAGGTAGGATATATAGATTTTATTCCAGAAATTTCTAAAATATCATAAGACATTAATATCAAATTAAAAATGTACCCACAACTACGGATTTAGTATTTAAACATTACTGGCAGAATAGCTCTAAAGTTAAGAATCAAGTTATAAGAGAAACGCATATTAATATCTAGAATGACATATTTTTTATTGAATAAATAATTTTTCGAACATTTTAAAAGGGATGTATTTTTTAAACGTCTTTTCATATAAGTAACTTCAATATTGTATCAGGATAATCGCGTTATGATGTGTAAAGTCAAAAACTTTATGTTAAATGAACAATGGTAGGTTTCATTTATTTTTAAAGCTTATTTAAGTAGCTATTAGATATATGAAAATAGAAAATTTGAAGATTGAATTACGCAAATGTCAAAAAACATTATGGCCAAATAGATATTTTCCCCCAGCATAAGGCCATGCTAAGTTTTCATCCCAAAATTATAACTGATTGGATAACACCACATAGAGTATCCATATAGTTGCAAGCATAGAAGCCTTAAAGGTTTTGTAAACTCACTCTATAATAAAGATGTATTTTACCTGGTAAGGAGCCCAAACAATTAATTCATTGTCTAATCTGCTCAACACCATTGAATTATAGAATATCATGATTAATCACATTACAAGAAGCATATTGTATACTAAATTTTTTGATTATTGTTTTAAGAAAAATCCTTTTTCTCTGCCTTATGCACTTTCTTTTCTTCGTTTGCTGGCAATATAAGATATACAATTATTTTTAATTAAATTCAACATACATCGATCTATAATAGGTCAATTACAATGAAAGTAGAAATTGAAATAATGAGAATTAATAGATTGCGATAAATATTTGAAACCTAATAGCTTGAAATTTTTATAAATTCACTTATGTACATGAATATATTACACGTCTTAAGTTGATATTAAATTAAATCATGTTTTAATTAAATATACATGTAAGAATATTTTTAAGCAAAATTATATAGGCTGTGTCTTTGAAGGGCGAACATAAAATAGCTTCAATGCGTTTTTAACATTTTCAAAAAGTTTTATTGTGCATCCAATGATATAAAAGTGAACTGGACGAGGTGATTAAATTATGTATTATTGCATAACAAATCGGTATCGATTTTGTAACAGTAAAAGTAGCAAAAATATGGGGTACTTGGAATTGATTATAAAGGTTTACTTATTTAAAAAATAATGATGTTTTCACTAAATATAAATTACTGAAAATGCGCATTTACTCACTATTGTAAAGTATAACTGACGTCAATGGGTCAGCCAATGATTGTGTTTAACGAAATTGCTTAATATTTAATGATAATTTAAACTGTTTTGGTTTGTCTATATTTTTTATACAGTTTTTTTATTATTTTATAAAAGACTTTCATCAATAATTTGTAACGAAGATGTAAAATATACAATATATTAAGTAATACACAATTCAATTAATATTTCTATTTAAACTTAAGTAAATTTTCCTAATTTCTTATTAAAAGAATTTAATTTCAATTTGTTATAAACATTAGAGAGCTTTTTCAGGATTCGGTGATTTCGGGGAGGAAAGCTTTATGAGAAAATTATTTCTGTCATTTGCAACGCTTGACTGCATGTTTCTCAGTGAATGATTATTGCCAGATTGAAGGAAGGAAATGAACTGTAAAAATTACGTGATTTCTAATCATTTTATTTTGCATAAGTTGGATCCTACGTAATGTTTTGTTTTCGTAGATTTCTAAAATTTTAAAATATTGCAGTGAATTTTCACAAATAAGGTATTATATTTCAAAAATATAATTTAAAATAAAAGTTAAATCTTAATACAACAAAAAAATAAATAAACACGTCTCTCATGTGAATTGTATGGCCTCAGAATCTCTCTCTTTATTGGGTATTTGCTCTCACTCTGTATTTTATTTTGAAATGTAAATATTATAACGAAACTCAAAGTAGCAGATCACGCTTAAGCAAGCGTAAATATGTAAAATAAATAAGCTCAAACGGATGCGTTTGAAGTTTAATATTTTGTTATTGTATTTTCGTTGAGTATAGTATTAATTTAAATTGATTAATGTCAAAAAATTGATTAATAATATGTTGAAATTAGTCATAGATTGTAAATGCCTTATATAGGTTTATAAAACTCACACATTACAGTATGATAATATATATAATTTTGATTTTGATTTGCAGTGCTTGGAAATTATTGTTTTACTAATTTAATAGAGGATTGTAAACTGATAATTTTAATGTATTCTTATAGTATTGAACTAAAACCAATCATATGATTATAATTTAATAGAAGGAATACAGTAGGAATTTAAAATGAGGTATCGAAAAGGACATAGCATAATATACTCAAATCATTTTTTCTTTTAATCGATAACTGTTGACTTGAAATATATTTAGATATATTACTTAAAAGATCGGAAGAAAACAAAGCTGCTAGAAGAAGTATAGCGCTGTTACATACATGTTGTAATGTAACAAATTACAAGTTTAATACATTGAAAACACGATATACATATGGTTATAACGAAAATTTTAAAAACATGTTAAAAATATCAAAAATGAATAAAGAAAGAATTAAATATATATATAGGAAAAAAAGTATCTACCAACTAAGAAAATTAGACAGACCCTATTCTGATAAGGCACATGACAGCATCCATTTAAGCTCGCTCTTACCTAGGTGGAAGGTATCAATATCCGAGGCAATCTCGTTTAACATCACCAGTTCTTTCCGCGTTGGCATGATTACTGGTAAGAGAGTCATGCATTTAGAAATGGAAAACAGTGGATGTTCCCGATTTCTTAGGTAGTTATCATGGACCTACAGACCAACATTAGCAAGAACGGCAGAGTTATATGTGGGCATGATTTTAGTATTTTTATTACCGAAAGCATAAAATAGCAATAAGATACTTCAAATAGTGAAGTCAGAGTAGTTTATACTATAAAATAACGTTTTAGGAAATAAATGCGAGCTTAAAGCTTATGGATTTTTCTTTTGTTAAGCAAAAGTGTTATTATTTCCGTGTTTGTTTATCCTGAAAAACACTTTGAAAGAATCGAATAAAAACAGAGATTCTCCGATACTTTTGGTATATATTTCTGTTATAAAGCGTCAACAGAAGAGCAAATCGTATTAGACCAATATCTTTTTGGGACAAATATTCGAAAAAATGCGCAAAACGAATTCCGAACAAAAACAGTTTAGTCGTATTTATTGAAATTTGAATATGCATACCACGTTTGCTATATTTAATGTATACTGGTATAAAAACAACTTTCCGTGTATATACGTAATATATAAAACTGTATTTTGAAAGATATTTGCATTTTGTTCTAAAGAAAATGTTTTCTAGGACAGTGTTACCCAACCTTTTTACACCCGCGGACTGTAAAAAAATGAAAAAAAAAATCGTGGACCACTAATACTGAAATAAAAATGGTTTGTTATGCAATATTTTCTTAATATTATATCGTAAAAGATGAAAATAACTATGAATAATAAATACCCATATAACAGTGGGATACAATTAAAATTTAACAAAGACAACGGGTTCTTTTTCAAAAAACTAATGCGAAACCTCCTGCTGCATCTTTGCTAATATATTGGATATTCTCGGCTGCAGTGCTGTCTCTGACTATTTTTTTTCGATTTAATTGTGGACACGTATATATTATGTAATATGTAACATCACAAAAAATGGACAAGAAACAAAATACAGAACCGCATTATTGATGTCTACTTTTCACTAGAAAGATTTCATACGAAACATAAATATTACTAATATTGGTGTTTTAGTGCGTTTTTTAAATTAGCATTCGTATTTAATGTACACTTTTACCCACAATTAGTTAGGCATATATTATACTTTCTAGATTGAAAATAGGATGTAATTGGAAATGACGTTTTCTTGACACGTGTTTAAGTTCATACCATATTATACCACCACACTTGTTGGATATATCACTTCCCATATTTTTATGATCCTTGAAGTCGCATTATCCTACCAATTATTGTTATTTAACAATAACTAAAAATACAAGTAAATATGCAGGCGGAAAAAACCTATATTTAATATTTTTGCATGGCGAATTTCTGGAAATTTGGCATATTGTTTAGGGAACACCGTTCTAGGACACTTTCAAAATTTGTTTTAAGCCAACATTTAATTTTTTAGGTTGTGTTATTTAAAATATTTAAATGATAAGCAAACACAATATAATTTCAAAAAAAAATGTCATTAAAAAAAGTGCTGCTTGTTTTACTGTGTGAAATAGTGGCTTATTCGAAAGTTATTAATTTTTTTGTCGTTTTCAAATGCACTTAACTGATTTCATACATTGGTTGTATTGTACACAGTTTTCGTATTTTTTTCTGTAGTTGTAAGATATTTTTTCAAGCAATCATGAAAAAATTGACAACGAAAAGTAAAAGAATATATTTTGAATGGCAACATTATACAAAAAATAATAAATAAATACTCCAACGAATTCCAGTTGGTGAACTTTCAAAATACGAATGCAGTTTAAAACAACGAATTAGATTTGATATTCAAACTAGTGCTTAGACTCATTAAAACACAAAATTATGCTCGATGAATGTATGTATGTGATATATACAGCCACGTTTAGGTGACGAAATACTTTTAACACATTAAAATATATAACATATTAAAAAAACACTTGAATAGATAACCGCCTAAGATAGTACGTGTTATTATTATAAACAAATTTAATTTATTGTCATTCATAGTTTATGTTAATAACCTGAGATTCTAGCCGACATTATTTATAATAGAAAATTATCTCGTATATAATAAATATTTTACTAATTTAGTATATACACGGATATTAACCATAAAGTGAACAACAAATATGATTTTATATTAAGAATACAAATTATCATATTCAAGTATGTAATATTCGTATGTTATAATATAGTAATAACAGTTTTTGTGTTTACAAATATCAGTTTCGTATGGCATATAAAATTTTCACGTGTGATAAAAATTTATATTTAAATTTTTTCACTATTGCGTCCGTTTATACGAGATTTTCAAAAAAAGAGAACAAAAAAAACAAACTATTGGGAACACAGTCTCTTTCACTAATATTCATAAAATTTTGCCATTTTTTTCATGATATTTTCTAAGATGAAGCTTATAGATCTCAAAGATGTATTGTATTTGGTAGTGTTATACATTGCCAGTACTAAGATTGACAAGATTTGAATATCTGGATTATCAAAACGTGTGTCGATATATTTTTTTCACAAGATTTAATCGACAGCTAATTGCTCGTCCCATACGATATTAATTCCTAAATATTTTGGTCCGGCAAACAATACTTAAAACCATTCAATACCATTCATTCAATCAAACGATAAAACAGTAAACAAATCAATCAAATTAACACATTTTTATCCACCTTGGTGATCAAGTATATTTATCGTGCCAAAAGTTACATGTTTGAGTCCAGTAGCTGCATTAATATGTATATATTAATATAATATATTTATAACCTAGATAAAGACGTCTAATGGATTGAGTGAGTGTCTGAAGATCAATCATTTCAAACAATAAGCTGTCAAAGGGTTTTGTAAGTTCATTTTGAGGAGATCCATATGCTTAACGTATGTTGTAGTCAAAGCACGATAAAAAAAAGCTCGTATAAAAGTTTGCCCTCAGCTTTAAGGTCCTGTGTGACCAGACATTTTTAATCACATATTTACTGTAGAGTATTTGAATCAAACCTGCAGTACAGTATAATGAGTCAATGTCAATGCAAATTTTCAAGGCTATTTAATATATTATATGTAAAATTTGAAATGGATTTTTTCATAACTATTTGGTGGTTAATCTATACACACATCTTCTGATATAATATACTGTAGTGAAATAAACGTGAAGTATCCTGCCAAAAAGTAGTAACAGAATACTACAAAGATGTGATAGATACTTTGTTATCATAATTATGCTCTGCAATGATATAGAAATATTATATTATTGAATTGAATAACATATTTTCCTTGTAAAAATTAAACGGATATTTTCAATATGATTTTGTCTGTTTTTAATGTTACATTTAATATTTAGAAAAGTTTTAGTCTGTATTTAACTCTCATTTGTTTTTTAAGAAAATTGTCACGTTTGATGGTGTATATTTTTTGGTAAATCAACCAAGAGTAAGGTTGAAACGTGAATTTTATAAAAAGATAATTGAACATGATCAAAGAATTTTATAAATTTAATCATACAATACTTAATAAGACAACATAAATATGCTATTCCAGGTTTCTTATAAGTTTAAACTTAGTTTCATGAATTGGATTAAAAGATGTTTTGAATAGTTGCTTAGGAAACTTTTAAGCCCTCCACAATTTTTTTGTTAATTCAAAACAAAACATGAGCTTTTTTCATGCCCATAGCAGACAGATTTTATAAATAATTTACAGATTTTTTATTAATACAAAAAACTATGTTTCATAAATTTTTTTAACGTTCATATACTTTCATAACAAAACATGAATAAAAAAATGCTGTAATGTTTAGTCAAACAAGTTGAAAAACAATGAGATGAATTTTGGAGTGTTTTTTAATAACGGATTTTCAATTTCATGATAATAGCTTCAGGCCCTTTCAAAACATGGAATGTCAACATTTCTTCTATTAAGAAAGGCAAATTGCTTTTCAGCTGGTGATGTCACTTGTTTTAATATTATAAACGGTAAAACTCGTTCGTTTTTAAATTTAAATGGAAATGAAGTAACACTTACTGATAATGTTAGATTTACAGTATTTAAGACAAATTTTAATGTTTCAGTTTGCGTTGTATATTTTTTTTTCTTTACTACGTTCATTCTTAACGTTAGAAGACTATTTTTCATGAGAACTAGTAAATTATCAGACCCTAAAAGTAATCGAACATACAGTCTAATATATATATTTTTTTTTATCTGGCAGATGTAAGAATTGAACCCACGTTCTCGGGGTGTAAGTTTGCACATTATTTGACGTTACCACGCTAATTTCTCTATAGCCGATGAGATATTATGCTAATATGAATACTTACAATTCGAATTTTCATTGCTATGTCTATATTCACCATAGATGAAAGTGAGCTTGGATAGATGGTACCAAAAAAAAATCTGTTTCACCTATTTGACAAGCATTTGAAAAGAAGTTTTTTTTCATTATTCATATCAACTAAATAATACCATTTTGTTGCACTATGTTATATGCATGTCTTATATTCATTTAATTCTTCGAAGTTATGTAAATACATCGAAAAAAGTCCCTAAGAAAATTTGATAACTTCATTTGGATTTTTCGTATGCAGATCTATCAAAAGTACGTAATGTGTAAGTAGCTTTAGGAATGAATCTTTTAAAATGTGTTTTAAATATAAAAATAAACGCAAAAGTAAATATTAAAACAAGCAGCTCTACACTTTCCTGATTGCACTTAAACTGTTTTTAATTAAATGATAAATATAATTGAAAATTTTGAGATTATTTATTTTCAGCTTCAAGAATGGACATTGAAAATAAGAATTGAATAAAAATAGCCGATGGTAATTTTCAGAAAGATAACTTATACAAGAAGACTTTATTTGTCAAAACTTTATTGAAACTGAAAAATACTTTAAATAATTATTATTAACTTAAAATGGGATGTAACAAAAATAAATAATCTAGTCAGCTTTAAATCGTTTATTTTGTATTGTTTAATTAAAAATTACAATAATTATTAATGTCCACATATGACCTCTAAAATAAATATAATAAAAACCTAAAATATTAGTTTCATTATATAGGTTTATATAGGCAGTATAAGCCTAATAAAAAATATTTCCGAATTTGGTACAATATAACTGGAATACAAAAAACCTGAAACCATAATCACAAATAACAAATTGTATAAAATCTTATGAAAGCTCCTAAAGTAGAGCATATGGATCAAAACAGTGTGAATAATCCACTCTAAAATTGCAGTGTATGGAACTCCGCAATGTGAAGACGTCTTGACAGATTATATTAATTCAAAACAACTATTATAATAATGAGATAATCTTAAAGTTTAAATAAAAGAGTTATGTTTTCAACGCAATATTTAAATATAAACAGTTTTAAAAAAATATAAATTACCATGCAGTATTATTGTGTAGATTTTATTTGGTATAATAAGACACGTGTTTGGCCTACATAGTAGACTGTGTCAATTATAAGAAGTAATTTCGTGTTTTTGTTTATGTGATAATATATAAAATATAGCGAAGAACAAAATCGTCAAAAAGTTTTTATTATTATTAAGTTATAATTAAAAAGATATGCTAGATGTTTATAGTAAAGATGTAATCTGGATTTAAACTAATATGTATACAATTTATTTTGAAAAGTTTATGTTATCATTTTGAAACCACGAACTAAACATTAAGTTATTGATAAATATATTATATTAAAGACTACGTTTTAAATTGAAGAATACATTATTATGAAGATGTATTATCTAATAACTAATTAAAAAATCAGGAATTCATATTATTTTTGTTTTTAGAATATTCACTTTGAAATTGACATACTATGGAAATGTTCACTTCTCTAAAAATAGAGTAAAATGATCTTAGTAATGTGATAAATTATCTTATTTTTATAAAATAAAATTGGTTTTAAATTTTTTTTCTCTTCTTTATGCCTGGTTTTAATCAGGCGCATCATGGAGCTTTGATGTTCTGTTGAAAATGATTTATTTTATTTGACAGAAATAAGAATAAATATAAATTAAGCATCACTTAAAAATAGATAAAATTAAAAACAACCATTTATTTTAAGATGCTAAGATGGTTCAATGATCATCACGCTTGCTGAAAACCCTTTAAGTGTAATGAAATTTTAATGAAAATGAAAAATCTGTTCTGATTTTTTTTGAGCTTGAATTAGCTGTAAGATTAACTTCTCTGCCACTTGTAGGATAAAACTATTTTGCATCATAACCACATAATTTTTATATGCGCTATCGAGTGATTCATTTCCACTTAGAATCCTTTATAGTCACAATTTATTATATAAGACTTGTTGACTTGAGCTCAATTGAGTAATTAGAAAAATCACAAAACAAATGATACTTGAAAATTCTAAATAAATTTGTTATGGACATTTTCATTTGTTTATAAGTAAAAATTATTTATGATAACTTAAGTAACTAGAAACATTAAATTAATTGATATAAAAGATAGAAGTGTATGCATACTTTTGTAAATATTTTAGTTTAAACTATACAATCATATGGCTCTATATAAATTACTCTTGTAGTTTTTGTAATATAAAAGCCTTTTAACCCACTTTATCAGTCGTAATTAAAATAAATATGATTGAGTTGTTTTAGATTGATGCAATAATATGTTTATTAGAAATATATTTCAGAAAAAACTTATCTTAATATAAAAAATCAGTATTTATTAATAAGATGTTGTATTTAATTAATTGAGGTATATTAGTTCTGAGAATTTTCGTTTCTAGACGATAATATAAATATTAATTCTGTAAGGGTTTACGAAAGAGTAAGAAGTTGAACAACCACTTCTTATTGGCGTGCGCCAAATTTTTCGAAAAGCATTTCTTTCGTGTATTTTAAATTATTACCCCTTAGCGCACAGTAAATAACAAAAGTCACCACCCTCACCCCTGAAAGCCTCGCGGTAAACACAATAAAATATCGTTGAATATTGAGAGAGAGTTTCAAAATAAATTGCTTCGTTTAATCAAGTCTTAAGCATTCATTTGATTTCTATTAGCGTAATAACAAACGTATTTGATTTTATTTATTGAAGCTGTTTTTAAATATTATTTACTATAGTAATCGAATTGAAATTTCGAAAGTCAGTTTATAGATAGGACTGTGAAATTAGCATTTATATTTTATTTTCTAATAAAAAGTGTGACAAATGAGCATAGAAAATTGCTGACAATTGATTTTGGTGAAACAATCTGTGAATTAAAGACTATTCATATTATTATAAAATAAAATTTATATGTACACGCGTATGAAAATCTACATTATTTGTTATTTTCTCTTATGGTAGCTATCAATGATTGCAATAATTAAAATTAAATTTTTCAAAAAAAAAACCAAAATCTGAATAAATATATTTTGATACAACACAATACTTTTGCGTTCATTTTGTGGCTAAGAAGTAAGCAGACATTAAAGAATTTTTAATAAATTTAAACTGCAAGAATCTATTGCCTAATGAATTGAAGACGTCATAAAAACAACGTTGTATGGCACATTTCAAGATTTTATAAAAACAGGTGTGCCTTACAGATTTTTTCCACCAAAAATCATATTTTAATCTACAAAAACTCCGTCGAATTAAAGAATTTTGAATTACTGATTACACCAATATGTGACGTATAACAATGTTACATACTCAAATCAAATCACCCACAATGTGCCTTACATTATCGTTGTTTAGATGACGTCTTCAGTTCAATAGCATACATCAACTGAAAGCCTTGAGAAAATATACAATGTCTAAATAGTATTTAACTTTTATTGTCAGAAAGTTGTTTAAGCTATGACATACAGTTCTTCATTTCCAGATTTTTAATTAAATCTGCATATTCCAGATGCAAAACACATATGCTCCACTACTTGACAAAGATTATAATTAACAATCCATAACTATTATACTTGAATGTAGAATTATAATTATTATAGATTAGAAAACTGTATGATGTATTTAAAGGTATGAATTCAATTTTGTGGTAACCACTAAAAGATACTATTCTCTCTCTCTGTATTCAAATAAAAAAAATATGTTAATTAATATTGTTCTTTTAACGTTTGATTATACCACTCTCAATGCTTTTTAAGCTTAAACATTGAATTAAAGACTCTAAAAAAATCCTTCAACATTTTACCTTCCAGGAAAAAAGCTCTTGTTTAATAAACGAAAAAGTTTATAAAAATATTAAAATATTAAAATTGCTTTCGGAGAAAATATATAAAGATAAATATTTTATCATAATATTTTATCAAAATATATTTTTCTCATTTTTTACGAACAAACTACTATGAAAAAAAATTAACCTCACCTTATAGAATATTGTCGTGGTTTATAAACAGGTGGTTTAAAAAAAAGGTTTTTTTTAAAGTTTCTAGTCATAGATGGAACCTTTCTATCAAAGAATAACTCATCATGTAAAAAATAATCAAACAAATGGAAACAGCGAAGTATGTTTTTCGTTATTTTTTTTTCGAAAAAAAAAGTTTTCGGTTGTTATAACATGTTATTCTGAGCTATTTTATAATAAAGAGACAACACAAAACAACTAAATAATTATTACTAAAAAACTGCTCAGAAGTTAGCGTGCACGAGTCGTAGCCGGAGGTTTATCATTCGACTCCCACAGTTACCGATTTTTAGATTTAAAAAAATCTAAGAAGTTACTTGATTCTATTTTAAGCAATTAGCTGATAAATAATTCTTAAGAAAAACTGTCTACAAGTGTTTTTAAGCTGTGGAGTATTTATGGAATAAGTAAGATCTTTCTACGGTGTATATATTTGTGGTATCATTTAGAAACAGACATTGTAAAATATTCCCTTTAGAGTGTGATTTTCTTTTGAAAATATAAATTTTATGTTGACATACAAAATTAAAACTACGCTATATCCCCAATAGTGTAGAGTTTAGTATGCGCGTGTCTATTCTGAGAAATTTGGTTTTCATTCCAACATCGATCGAGTTTTAAATAATTAAAAATACGGACCTCCAAATACTGTATTTTTAGAGCGAAAATTGTTGCATTGTGTAGATTTACATCTTCCACTTTTAGAGTGCACTTTATTTTAAAAAAAGCTTCATAATATCTGTTGATACAATATGAAATATAGCAAATTATTGCACCATGCTTATGTTTGTGAGAAATTTTCAACTTGCGTGATGTTTTGAATCAGTAACTCTGGTACGGTTAGCGTAGTTGGTAGCGTGAGTATTTAGCTATACGAGGAATGTGGGTTCGATTCATCTATCAGACATTTACAATCTAAAAATGCAGGCATATATGCCCATTGGGGTGAGCAATTGTCTGACAAACGATTCTCGTGAAAAACAATCTGTCGAGACGTCTTCACACT
>JAGVSQ010007144.1:0-15612 GCA_022683975.1 Rhyacophila evoluta
GCCCACACAGAACATATTTTACAGGAGGCACTAAAAACGCTTATTTAATGATTTTCGGCCTAAGTAAAAATATTGAATTGAATAGATAAAATACATTATAAGATGTTATAATTACTCAATCTGACATGAATTTACTGTGTTAAAAAAAGAAGTTCTTTTTCTTGGTCGCCAAATTCACAGGCTCTTCTGATTTCAAACTTAAAAGCTAAATTGCAGCTTACATTAATTACATTTGATATAATGTGCATGAAGTTGTATACGTTGTGATTATCGAAAGAAAGCTATTTAAAAAATAAGCTGATTATATCCATTCTCTTTCCTACAGTCGATATAATATTATATATTGTTTGCAACACAATATCTTAACTGGATATTTAATTGTCCATGGATTTGCATGTATGCTTGCGTTGCACCGAGGTCCGAGAAATCAACGATTGTGCCTTTCCGTCAGACAAAGGAGGTGGCGGTGTGGTCGGGAGGGTGACCACCCTGCTATTTTTTCGCGCGATACTTACAGGCGTACGTAATACGGTTTTTATTGATCCTCCCTGTTTCATTTTTAATGTGCAATATACATTTTGTGCACGCCTATATTGGCGTATGGCTTTTGACTTGGACGATGGATGTGTGTAACTTTGGCCAAATCTTGTCACATCAGTTTTCCGACGTAATATTTTTTTTTAAGATCAAAGATTTTACGCCACGTATATTAATCATATCTGCCCTGGTAGTGGAGTATTTGGATTTCCAAAATGCAAAGACTTATCATAATATATTTTTATACGAATATTGGTTTTAAAACATTCGCTCAAGTCAAGCCGTCGAGTCCTGTATCTTCATGTTATTTAAAGCCCCGATGCAACTGGTACATATTCTAACCCCCAATTCAATAAGGCGTACCTACTATGGATTTATATTACTTATTTTAAATCTAAATTATTACTGCTAAAGAAGAAGAAAAAAACACATTGCATGAGTTAAATCGATGAAATAAAACTATTTTTTTTGAAATAAAATAAACACTTCTTTCAGTATCTTCATATTTAGCTATGAAGTACATGTGTATGGATAAAAGTATCTAGTGATAATACAGTGAAACTGTAATTTGAAAATAGCAAATCTTACAAAGAAATAAAAATTATTATGATTTTATCTTTTTTCGTTTTGTGCTGTGCTAATTTTAAATATTACAATTATTTCAGTTGAAGTATTGTTATTTAATCGAATGAGAATTTTTTTTTTTTACAATATATCAAATTTATTAATGTACACGTAATATTCTCTCCCATTTGTAAAATTTTGCTTAAACTCCTGATTATCTAGTTATAGTTTTTTTTAATTATTGTTTCATTTAAACCAGTGCTTCCCAATTAGATTCATGTCACGGCCCCCTAAATCTGAAAGAATTAATTCCCGCCCCCCTCCTCTCCTAAATTTTGTTTTGCGCATGCGCTTTTATCATCTTCTCGGTGTATATAAATATGTTTTCATATGTGTTATTATTTATCAGACTTAAATATATACATTCCCTAAATATGTTATGTGGAAAAATATTCATAAATGAATATTTGTACTTTGTACTGAATATTTTCACGGCCCCCAATTTAGAAAGCACTGATTTAAGCCACAAAATATTTTAAATAAATCTACTTTACAAAAGAATCATTACCATAAATAATGGAATTATCGTCCAAGTCCAAAAATACAATATAAGCCCAGACCTATGCTTGCATCACTCAATCATTTTTACCGAAAGCAATCGAGAGTCTTCGTAAAACTTACGTAAAAAACGTAAAATAAGGTTTTTTTTTTATTATTTATTTATCATTTTTTTCAAAGGGAGAGACATAGTGAAAAGTTCCCATTGTAAACTTACAAACACGACTTATTTCGAATGTTATTAAACTCCTTATTATTCCAATACAACCAAAGTTTTATTTGTATCATAAATAAGATTTGTGAACCGAAAAGTATTTAACATGATTTCAGTAACTTTCTTTGATTAATATGCAATAAAAAATAAGAAATAAATAACCATAAAATAAATTTCGTTTGTTTTTTAAATGTCAAAATCATTTTCTCTTGAACTCTGCATGATTGGATCATTATTTCTCTAATTTTGAAAAATTATAATAAATATATTACGGAAATGTGACAATTGTTAAAAATGAGAAGTGATAAGTAGTACATTAATAGTTTATATGTGCAGTATTTGTTATCTGAACACTCGGAATTATAATACATAATAATAATTATAATAATGATCTCAGAAGTCAGAGTTAGGCCGCGCGCACGATAGATATCGCAGCGACAGGGCGACGGCGACAAAACCACGAAAACAGTGATACGAAATAGCTACAAATATGTGAGTGAGCAAGTAAGCGTGTTGTTGTGACTGACGTGCTGCCGTTGAAGAAATCAATTTCAAAAATATTGAAAACAGAAATAAAAATTGAAAAACATGTTACGAGGTCATTTTATAAAAAAATACTGATTCAAAATGTTGTCTTTTACAATTTGACATAGTAGAATAAGTTTACCTTGGAAATACGCCCCCTCAATATCATTGTATATAAATGAAATGATCTTTCATAAACACTATCATACGATTAATATTAAAACGCTAAGAAAAATCCTTTGATTATATTTTAATACATTTTTTACACTATGGGCACTTAAAGATTGAATGGTTTGGAAAAGTCATAACTTTTTCATTTCGAATCTTTTATTTTTACGCATCTAGTTTTTTACACAACACTAAAAAAATCCATTAATTATATTTCTAAATAAATTAATAAAAACTAAAAGTTATTTTTCTTTTATACTATTCGGTCTTTCAGCGGCTTCCTTGTGCTGTGCACGCTCCAACGGTACAATATAAATAAATAATATACGTACAATAACATCACATATGATAGATTTATGTTTTATTAGGGAAAATAAATTGTTCACTGAGATATTGTTGTATTGGTAACTATTAGCATTTTTTTTGCATTCTATTTGAATAGTTAATTTTCATTAACAATTATTAATAATATTATGTATTGAACACATAAGTAGTTTAATACAAGCTTGTTTACAAGTCTTTGTTGTCCAAGACGCCCATTGGCGATCTATTTCATACGTCATATAAAAGTTTTTCACACACGTGATTGTAAAGCGAATCTTTTGACATTGAACGTTTTTAATTTTTCACTGAGTACTCAAAGTACACAATATTATACCCTGTAAAAATATACACGGTACAGTAATTTTACTAATTTAAAAAAATACTTAAAAAAAATTGTTTGACTAAGCTTGCTTATTTTTTATGATGTAAGGTTGTTTAACGTTTACAAGTTGGCAAATATAATTTTATAACTCGCATTAAATTCACCTTTGCGGCTCTCTGAACATCGAGCACCATTTTAATATAATCTTTTGGTCGATGTCTATATGCGTGTGTTTTTTTTATGGCATTCAAAGTTTATATAATATCTTCATATGCTGAATAATAATATTAACAAAATAACCTGAGGTGGAGTACTGGCAGGGAGCGTTCCCTTTTGCGAAAAATGCTCGGAAACTGCCATCAATTCAAACATATACTACGAACGCTTACACTGGAAAGCAGAAAACACTTGGCTTGTTTCAATGTACATTTTTAATACTTTTTTTGTACCCGCGTACCTATAAATTTTAAGCTTTTATTTGGATATTCCTCTTTTTCGCACCAGCCCACTCCCGCCCGCGGGGTGTAGAGATGGATTGATGTAGCCTTATCAACTTAACTTGAGCTATAAATCTCAAGATTTTTTATACCAATTATATTGCATCAGTTAATCAATCAATTTATCAACATTTGTCTATCTTCGGCCGTACAATCACAAAACCTTGTTACTAATTTTGCAATTTTATTGTTGGTGGACTAAATTTCATTATTAGTATCGAAACTTTCCTTTATATTTGTTTAGTGAAATTAAGACTCGGTGTGCACATATTTTATAGATTTACTATGCATTGGTCGTTGAACCTTTTTAGTGATATGTTTTTGAAAATTCTAACACAAAATGATGCATATAATTATTTATGGAAAAAGTATTATTTATAGTATATTATTAACATATTATATTGTCACTGTTCAAAGTTAACGATTGAAATCAGTATACTGATTGCACTCGATAGGAACTGAAAACTAAGAGTATTTTAAAATGTTAACCTTAAGACGCATCGCTTAGTTAGCACAGAAATCCAGTTGCCTTAAAGGGCAGGCCAGTTAAGGACCTTGTTTGGGCATCCTCAATACGTGGCCGGAATCAAGCCACGTGACTTTACCTTTTTAGTGGTTGTACGAACCGTTCCCCCATCTATCGCTACATTTAAAATAATGTCATTCAACCATATGTATCAATCGCAAGCATTTGTTTTTGAAGCTTAGTGTATAGTTGCTTTGATACTTTATTAGATGCTATGAATTTAAGTTCTAAATAAGTACAGTCAATGCATGCACTGGCTTTTTGCTGTAGCATTGAATCTCAAACATTCGGCAATGTTGCTCCAGCTATTCCCATTAAAATACTGAGTTCACTTTACGAAGTGCCATCTGCCGTTATGTGTTATTATGTTATTCAGGTATGTAAAACCATCACTGATTAAGTCATGATTTAAATATGTCACTTTTCTTGTAATAGGTTGCGGGATGTTACGTTAAGAGGTAAATTCACAAGTTTTGTATTTGTTTTAATTGAGCTTCTTAATTTTTATATTGTTTGTTGCCAAAGATCAGCCTTTAGAAATACAACACGTGCATACCTATGTCTGTACTGTTGGTGAGCATAAATTTTGTTGATTTTTATGACTTTTTTCACTGTATATCGATAGAGGAATGAATGGCGGATCGAGCGAGGGTGGCCTAAGCCATGCGTCGGTTGTATTAATCATTTAAAGAATAAACATACACGTACCTATGTGATCGGCTTTATTGACGATCGCATAAGTATGCATGAATATAGGTATGTAGTCATTTTGGGTGTATGTGTCACTTGAAATAAACACCATTCCGCATACAGGCTGTATCTCTCATCAAATTTGTTAAACATTAAAGATACAGGCTATTTTTTGTGGATGTCATATAATGCAATCAGCAAATGTTGTTATTGAAATGAAAAACATTTTCCGCAAATCACAACCAATATTCTATATTTTTTAAATATCAACTTATATGTATATAAGAAATATAAATTGTACCAAACATATTGAATAATTGAATAAGCGCTTACTTAATATTACTCCATTTCAAAAATGTGAATCCAGAATGTGAAATCTCTCTTTATGGAGTATTTTCACGACAATTCGCTGTCAGTCAATTGGTCAACCTGTTGGCCATTCTTTCTTTTCTAATGCAGCCGTGGGATTCAAACCCGAAACCCCCAGCGCTTAAGCAAGACCACCTGTCTCTCGGTCACTGTGGAATATTTCTTTATCTATTTGAATTGTTGAAAATATGTTTAAAATATTTATATAATTAATTTACGCATAGTAATCATAACATAATTTCCATTATTTAAATTTTATAATATAAACAATAACATCTTATTCACTCTGCCTATAATTTTCTCCTACGTTTCATTGAGTGCTGAAATGATATGAAAATTTCAAAAACATGTAATGTTTGTTGTCTTGTTATCCAATAGTATTTTATCCATGGCCACCAACAGCCTACTAATGGATTAAAATCCCACTAAACTCTTAATATTTCAAAATTAATTTGTATCATAAGTATTGAACAATCAGTTTTTTAGCGCCATATATTATTCTTGGTACCGATAATATTGGTCCTGGTACCGTTTCGGACTACAAAATAATGGTCAGTATCAGTTTTGAGTTTTTTTTTAAGACATCTCGCATGAACTTCTTATAACGCAAGCCATATGATCGATTATAATTATGTTGGAGATCATTTTGAAGAGTTTTAAGTAAGCAAGGAACCAGTCGATTTTAAGTCGTGAATAATGTTGCTTATACAGGTAAAAATAGTAAATAGTTTCTTATACCTTTTCCTAGTGTCCTACTAGGCCAAAAATTCCGGTAGCCACGTGAATAATTAAAATGTCAACATTTATTAGTAATTTATAAATATGAAAATTCGCTTATAAATAGAGCTACTACGCTATTTATAGAGCTTTAGTATCACTTTTTATATTTGCAGACTTAGAACTCCCCTGTAGGTTTTTTGTTTAAATTTTATATATTCGTTGAATTGAATTATAAAACGTGTGACGTTTTGAAAAGAAGCTTTTTTTCAATTAAAAATATACTCAGTTTGGAAAAAAATATTTTTCGCTGCCGGTTTTATTTCGACTGAGCCGAATTTAATATTCGCCCTTTTGATTGGTATACGACTTTTACCATAGGTAAAATTAATATTTATGTACCGATTTCTCCGAAAATTGGTTGAAAAATCCCATATAAAATATATGGGCCAACCGTCATTTAGTTGGTGAATCTTGTTTTTTTTTACTATACACAGTGGATATTTTCTGATCAGAAATTTAGAATAAACAAATATATAAAAAATATCAAAGTGACGATGTTGTTAAAATATATATTGTTCGGCTTTTTGAAGAAATTTAGAGTATTTTCAGATTATTTTGGGATCATTTAGTTATATTATGTTTTTCCTATTAAAATGGTTAAGCGTTACTAAATTATAAACTTCAATTATAAGTATTGAAATATAATAAAATTATATTCATATAAAAAACATTAAATATATTTTTTCACATAATTTAAATAAACAGGTTTAGTAAAAATTTAAAACGTTGCTGAAAAACTGACTGTTTTTGAGTTTCTACTTTTTCCAGGCATAATATATACATATGCAGCTGCATTTACGACTTACATACAAACAAACTCAACAGAAAATCGTTTTCTTTTTTATATCTTATATTATATATCTTGTATTGTTTTTATCGAGTTTTCGATAAATTCTTTTTTAATTTTCTAATCAAATAAGTGCATTTTCATTAATCCGACCAAAACAGTAATGGAGTTGGATAGACAAGTCGATATGAAAATAATAAACAATATATTATACTGCGATATCTAATTTTACTGTTGTCTCGATTATTCAACATATGATGTTTTCGTTATCATATTAGTTACTGGTAAGTTCGATCTAAAATGCTCATTGTCAAGACACGTGTTCCCACTCCGGGAGATTACATAAATTCAATTTCTGGAGTGCAATAGCTTCGCACCATGTAGGTCCGTATGCTCCAATTTCAGAAGCGGACATGTTTAAAAATACAAAATTAAAACATGAATAATGCGCATTTCATTATTGTTAATTTCATTAATTTATTAAATTATATGTACTTCTGTTTATTCAATTTATAGGTTTGATTGTGCATTTTATTGATTGAGCAAAGTTAGCACGTGACGTTTTTTAATGTAAAAGATTTACTATCTATTTTTCTGTATTATCCCGATTTAAAAAGTCATATGATCGAGTTTGGCTAATGTGCTCATATGTCTTGTTTTAGATAGCCTCTCCCGATGTCCCGAAATATCCCGTTTTTAGAAAGAGGGCAACCCACGGTAACAATTTCATAAAACAAAAATTCTAGACGAATGTACGTAAGTAGAAAAGGCGAGAACTAAAAAAAACAAGGAAAAATAAATCCGAAATTCTGATTCCAATCCAGGAAAATTCCGAAAAATCTCAGATTTCGAATTCCGAATATATTGGAATACGAATCCCGAATTGATTTAAAAAATTAGTAGATTTGCCGTTTTGAGGAAAAAAATGAACTGTCATGTTAATCATGACCGTGTATACGGCCACTTCGCATTATTGTCATATAGGACTATAAAAGTAAATATGTAGCCTGTCGCTTTGATGATCAGAAGACGTATTGCATGCATCGTATTGTCTGCCTTATAAAACATACAACGACGTGGATTGATAAATTATTACTAACGTTCCATAGATTGTGGCAAGCATAATTCTCTCAACAGCCATAGATCGATGCACAAACAATCTATATTTTTTTTTATTCACATACGTACAGTGACGGCCGCTTTGGTTTTCATTATTACTATTTGAAATATGTTTTTTAAAAGATTAGAGTCGGTTTCACGTACATATATAATATCATAAGATACTCTGTTTTCATTATTCGTAATGGTTTATAATAAAAAGTGGTTTTTATTAAATGCCTTTCAATTTCTTCAATAATATACGAAAAACCAAAAAATTCATATATGTCACAAAAATTACTGGTCTCGAACGGAGGACAGTAGTGACGTGTAATTTTTTAAAATTTCATTTCTGCTGCCATTTATGAACATCAGCATCATAGATAAAATCTTAGCTTTACAATTCGCCAAATGATAAATAATGCGATTATTTGCACCAAACAATGTTTTAGTAGAAACAGCTAGAAAAGAATAAAAGTCTGGTTATTTATTTCGTCGAACCACTTGGCCGTACTATGCGAAGTATTCCTGTATTTTGAAACTAGTGTGTTGCAAAATTTTCCCTCAGCACCTGTCTTATAAGGTAAGTAATGAATACTGAAATAATATTTGGAATTTTTTTTCTTTTATTTTACATTTCTGATCTGTTCTGTATAGACTTAATGTCGTATATCAGTGATTTTACTAATATAATAGATATGTGTATCTTATAATAATAAACTATCATTGATTGTTTTTGAATTTTGCTCATTATTTATTAACATTTATTCAATGCATACACAGTCGTTTGGAATTGAATTAATAATTTGAGATAATTTGTATTATTTCTGTTGACGAAGTCTCAGGTGAATGGTGAAATTATATTGCTCGTTAGCTTTCTCTGTCCGATTCACCTAGCTTGAGATTTGCTTCCATCTAATAATTTTAGATTTTTAACTAAACTTTTTAAAACAAACAGCTTATTTATACTTAGTATGTGAAGATGAAAAATGATATAATTATCGTGCACAAATATAAATACAAAATATAAAAATCATTTGTGTTTTACACGCTTGTCAGCGGCGTAAAAATTGTGATTTTGTATGTAAGAAATGATCACGCTCTAGTTTTTTTTAAAATATCAATATATCGGAAATTAAGCATCGTCAATTTATTTTGATAAAAAAACATTCTTAAAATATTTTGAAATTCAGAAGTATCCAATGACATTAGATTTAGTGAATGCGCTGAGACCTATTACAATAGCAGTAAAAGCCCTACGCCAACAACATGCAGCGGAGGGCATATTAAAGTTTTTATTTAATACTCTCAAAGCTTGCAAACAAAAATAAGACAAATACTACTAAACGAAATAAAATATAATTTTCTAAAAAACAAGATGTGACATTGATATTATCGACAAACCCAAACTGTTCACAGTTGGACGAATGACAAAAGTTCTTTTCTTTGAGCTCAAAATCCGAAATAATAAAATTATCCATAACCGCACTAAAACACCTGTTTCATCGTTTAAATATTGAGCCGAAGAAAAATATGGGTATATAAATAGACTTACAACATCAAGTAAATTTAACCTTAGAAGAACAATTACAACAATCCCTCAGAGCATTTTTATACAAATGTAATAACTTAAGAGGTAAAAATCTTCGAAGCAACTGGGAAATTGACATATAATCTAAAACAAGTAAAAACATTATTAGCCACAATAAAAACAACGTTAACAGAATGAAAGAGACTTTTCAATATCTGGAAATTTCGTATCGAAAAAAATAACTAAGTTTTTGGATAAATTTATTTATTTAATTATAAATCATGATTAGTCGTATTTGTTTGTAAGTATCATAATATTTTTTTCTGAATTCTTTTTCATGTGTATTTCGAAAATCATTTATAAAATTATAAAAAAGTAAATAAGATAGTATAATTCTTAAGATTTACAAAATTGTTACAAAAGAGATTTTTCAATTTATCAATTTAAAAAAGTCAAGAATTAACAATAATTACGAGTGACCGAACGACAATGCAAAACTTCCAGAATACAATATGGATTTTATTTAGCCGTTCCACGTTTATCTAGTACTTATCTGTATACACGTGATTCTAATGAAAGAGTGATAAATTGAATTAAATTAAGTATATTTCAAAATTTAATACTATTGAAAATTGTCACGTAACACATAAAGCGTTATCAATTCTAGTTTTTTATTTTATTACGTGATATTTATACCTATATTCACACCCGTGAAAATTAACTTTGTCAATGCGACTGGTATCATATAATGTCCAAATGAATCGATTCGCGAAGGATTTTTTTAAGACAATCAATTAAGTTCGCCCAATAAGAGTTTTTTTTGTATGTGACTTAACGTCAACGTGCAACGTAAAATCTATTGACAATAAACAACCAATTCTAAGTACATGATATTGAATAAATTCCATAAAAATATTAATACTTATAAGTTGATACCTCGCAATCGTCATTTTCGCGCATCATTTTTTAGTTTCGTCGTATTTAAATATTGATAAATCGATAACTCATAATTAACAAAACATGTATTTTCTCGTATGTATTCTGAAGTTAGAAACACCTTACAGAATTTTGGTATGGAAATTCTAGAAACACAATGTTTTAACGAGTTGACTTTTTTTCGATTCATTATTAAGAAAATAGAAAAAAAATATTTTATTTTGTCATACAAATAGAATAATATCTAATTTACGCCTACTCATCATTTTTTGATAAATATTTGCTAATATAATATTGCCAGTAATCACCGTGTATAACGAGAATTTCTCGCAAGTTTTAAAACCGAATAGTGCCGCGTTGGGGCTAATTTCGCAATATCATTCCGCTGTGAACGGGTTAATATAATAATTGTCCACTGATAAAATATGTACGTGCCTCTATTGACGATATTAAATAAAATTTAATCGTTTCACTTCTGAAATGCAGTTAATTTTAATGTATTAACATGCAGCCGCAATACTGATTCAATATTTCAAATATTGATACTCGACTTCATAAACACGACGTTTCCGATTTAAATGCAGCGTGAATTTGAATAATCTGACCAAATTTATAAATAAAGCACTTATCTATTTTTTTTATATAATATTTTATTAAAAGATTTTTTTCGAATTTAATTGTCATTATAATGGTAATGTCACATAAATTTAATCCAATATGTTGCGATGATTGTTTAGTTTATATCGCAGTAATTATGTTCCTATACGTTCCCATGCAGTAGTTAAATATATTTCTAATATATAACGCGAATATTGATGGTCGATAATTTTATTTATCTAATCTCTTTTAATAGGTTGTTTAAGAAAAATCAATAAAATTAATATTGTGGAAGTCCTTTTTCCTAGTCGGAACTTTGACGGGCCATTTTTTTTGTTAACCTAAAATCTAAATTCAAATACTAATTTGGATTTTGCAGCTTAAATTCTTTTTATAGAACGTATAGTATTGAAAAGTCTACTTGCAAAAATCTTAGGGTTATGTCCGTTTTTCCTTACACTGTTGATTTTAAATTATAATTTCACTGTCTTACTGAAGCTGTCACGACTGTCATACAATTGAAAAGACTTTAAATATAGCCAAAATTATATATGGAAATAGGGGGTCATTTAAAACTTCATCAGGTATATACCATAGTATTTTTATAGCATGTCCACTTTGAATATGGAGCATTCCTACAATGTGAATATTGATTTTTCACTCTACCCATTCGGCATCTATCTGGTTATGTATCTGTTATTTTTTTTTTGAAATCCTTATTCAGCTCATCCGGACAGGACAAACAAATTTCTTCATTTATTGTAAAATTAATTTTATTCAAAAATACCATGTCGATTAGCTTTTCCTCTCTTCCTTAATGCGTATTATCTCGAACTACCGACTGGTGATCGCTGGATCGATTAAAAATATTAAATAATTACACTTATTTATCATTCGTTTGTTGACAACTGACAGTTTTTAAGTCTCTTAGTTTTAAGACTATTGTACTGTCACAGTTGAAGTATTCACGACTTACACTACAGTGTGCGTTACTTCCATTTACGTGTGCGTTTGTCTTCAAACTATCACAAAAGAATGTGGTAGATAGTTTATCAGAAAAGTCTTCCTTCCGTGGAAACACATCCAATAATTCTAGCCATATCATATCTATTATATGAATGTATTATCACGTTAATTATTTGCATGGTTAAATCGTCTACTGTATAGGTTCCCAATATTTTTTGGCCTTCTGCCCTCTTTTTGAAAAAAAAATTCTCATAATTACTCGCCGCCTCTTGCTCGTTCTTTTTAACCCGCATTATGCAATTTTTTTTTTTAATAGGATACCAACGTCTTCCAGATGCGTGTAAACTTGCAAGTTTCTCGTTTTTATTGAGCTCGCGTAATGTATAATTATTAATTTCTTCTATTAGGAGTCCCTACCCTTAAAGCACATGCTTTTGAACTCATTATCCCTTTTAGAAGGCTTCTACGCTCATGGGAAACTATGATCTATTGAAATGATACTTCTAATTAACACATGCCGTATTTTAACGCTAGCAGTAATTTTAACAAATAATCCATTTACCTCATGTTCTAAATAGTTATGTTCCACAACTAACGTACAATGTGATTAAGAAGGTTTTGATTTGTTTTTCAATATAATTACTGCTCAATCGCACCATTCAAAGGGTTGACTGACAAATGAAACAATATATTCACGTGCATAGTTATTTCAGACTAAGCTTTTCAAATAGTGTGCCGCGACAAGGCTAAATACGGAAGTGAAGCAATAATATATATTGTTGAACTTACATTTATGAAAATTAGATTATTTGATTTACTGCTACATGCACATTATAAAAATATATCAAGAATAAGAATTTTCTTTATAAGATTGACACATCTGTTCATTTGATATTTAGTAGTTATTTAATGAAATGTTATATTTTCTTTAACACACAATATAAAGATAACCACACTGTTTCATAATGAATATTTATTTTAGTGCAATATTTCTATTAATTTAGTAGTAAAAGCTGTGTCTTCCCGGTTAGCGTAGTTGGTAGCGTGCGTGCCTAGTAATCCGGGGAATGTGGGTTAGATTCCCCATCTGGTCGGATTTAAAAAAAAATCTGAAAATACAGGACTGGATCCCCATTGGGTTGAGTAATTGTCTGACAAACGATTCTCGTAAAAAAATAATAATAATAATCTGTCAAAATCGTCTTCACATTGCGGAGATCCATATACTCCACTTTCGGAGTGGATTTCTTCACACTGTGTGGATTCCATATGCTCCACTTTGGGAGCGAACATAGTATGAAAAAAAAAAGTTCATAGTAAAATCATACTCTTATGGTTTCTAATTAATAAAAAATGAAGTTACTTTAAATATATGCATTCTGAAAAACGCTAAAGATACACAGACGCACAAACTGTTTGTAATATACCAGCAAAGTATGAGATGCACTCATATAAGAGTCAATTTTAAATTTAAGGTATAATCAAATATCTATTAAGTAGGTAAATAATCACTTTTTTAATATGCAATATGATATGGAATTGTTGTGAAGACTTATTTGAAATGAAGACCGTACCGAAAACTCAAAATAGAAACTTTATAACCATTTAAGATAATATTAATTCTTTTAAATACATTTAAAATAGCATACTAAACCTTTTGCTTCCCAAAGGCATTACGTCTAATGGCCAATGCGAATTGTAGTTTTAATGCCGTTTTTTAAGAATCGTTGATACAATTTCCAGTATTGTATTTTGTACGTCAGTTACGCTTCCCTTTATCAATATTAATTAAATATCTGTTTTTTTTTCTGGCTGATTTACATGGCATCAAGTGATTACTAAAATTCAGCGGTAATTACATCTGTTGAAATCCGAAACATACTTTTTGAGCGGTCAGTGCCTATTCCCATCGACAACTCATTTTTTGTTTTGCTTTGGGTAATTTACTGCCGAAGATTTGTGAATTGTCAACTCTTCGATTTGTGTATTATCAGTATCTGTTAATTTTAATCGTTTATTCGAGGAAGAGTATTTGATTTATAGTAAGAATATATTTTTTATGTGTAAAAGTGACTATCCAGAACGTAGGTTGCTATGTCGAGTAGTGAAAGTGATAACAATGTGATAGAACTTGGAGATCACACATATTTATTTATTGACGACATCTATAATCTGACAGAGAATCATTAAATAGAGGAGATTTTCTATAAAGAACAAAAAAACTGAAATTATGAGTGGGAAAAAGCTAACCCATATTGATAAAGAAAAACAAGTCTTTATATCTGAAACTTATTGGGAAACATACCCTACATTGGATGTGTAGCAAAGTAATAGGTGTAAAATATTTAATGTAAATAAGACAGTATTTAATGTTTTTCTCTCGTGAAATATTCACGTATGGCATGGAATATAATGTTGAAAAGCATTTATGTTACAATGATTGGAATGCTATGATTTTTTTGGCAGGTAGATAGTAGCTTCAAAATATGGAGCTGGCAAAGAAATATCCATTTCAAATAAAATAAAAATAACTTGTTAAAATCCATCATATTTGAGTTGAAATTAATTTGGATTTAAATGTCATTTTGTATGGTAAATATTGAAGCAAATACTGTCCAATAAATATCACATATACTCAATAGATAACTCGCTTATGACAATATTAAATATTTCTTCTGCATTTCGTACATTTTCATTCGTTATGTGGAGTATATCCACATCAATTACACGTGGTACCTAGAAAAAAAATTCGTTCAAAATGACCTTTATAAATAATTTTATTTAAATTTTTCAGGTGACGATATAATCAATATATTTTTTGATCTCACTATGCGTGGGGGTTAATTAAAATGGCAATTAATACATTGATCGAATCCCATTATTCCCATAAATATATTATCGGCTGTGCTTGATGGAAATTCATTTTATCAAAATGTTGAAAATTGGATTTATGCCTTGTATCTTTCAAGTCCGGAAAAGCGCATATATTTGAAATTTTGCTACGAACAAATTGTTTTAGCCGATGAATAGATAATTCTATGTGATATAACATGCAAAATATATTTCCCTTTTGATAAATAGCTGATTGCTATCAAAGGTTATTAAATTTATTAAATACTTTACACTATTGCGATGCACGAGTTTCAAATTGACTTCGTTCAAGTGTAATTAAAATAATAATGGTTTTTGAACGTCTATTTCCATATTAATGTTGGCACACGTAGAGATGATTACGTTATATTACTATAACAAAAGGGCGTAATCCTCAGTTTTTCCAGAATACCTATTTTCTATAATCACATTGTGTACCACTCCTAGTGTCTAAATTTAGCTTTTAAGTTTGAAAAACTAGGGGTTATGAAATGTGCGACTAGTTAAATAACTTCCCACCACCCATCAATTTTATCGGATTTTCTTAAATTTATTATTAAATTAATATCAGATTGGATTTACGAAAAACAGTTTTAATCAGCACGCATTTAAAGTCGAGTCTATTTAATAATTTGACTTTGACCCTAAATCATTATATAAACGCTTTTTTATCTGCCAAAAAATTTGCTAAATGTTCCTTTTTATAAGCTTTTATTTAGTTCTGCTTTCAAAGTTCCACACCTCTTATTATT
>JAGVSQ010007145.1:0-15612 GCA_022683975.1 Rhyacophila evoluta
ATTTGCGTTTGTTGATAAAGCTCAATACAACTCATTTGGCTTTAATAAGGCTGATATTGTTCCGAAAGATAGGCCACATCATTTCATAGTAATTTTAATTCAATGGCTCTGTTTTCATTGTCTACATCCAAAAATTCCACGATTGTATCAAATAATGTATAAAATCTTTTTAAACATTAAACGGAGATAATGTTTCTAGTCTTGTTTGTAGTGGCTTCCAAATTGAAACCAGGCAAATGAGTGGTTGGAAACCGATGTTTATGTAGTTTAAAAAAATCACCTCATATTTCGGTTAGTTCATATGCTTCATTCATCATTTCTCTCAGTGACAGAGCATACCAAGTGTTTTTAAATATAGTATTGAACTCATAATCTGGATCTTTAATACACATGGATTACAAAATTTTGATTCAGGAAGAATGGCACGTTAATTATAGCTGTATAATAGACATATACTGGTGCCAGTTCCTCATTTTTTCTGATCTTGTCTATTTAAGGGGTTATGTTGGTTCTGTATTTTCAAATTCAAGAGTTGAGAAGACAACATTCAATATATTAGTATTATTCAATATGTTTTTATCAATAAAATGACTGATGTATATTTTGTAGTAATAGGATATTAAATTTAATATTTAGCCCTCAAATTCCTTTCTGCATATTTTTGTATTTAAAAGTGAGTAGCATTTAATCTTACAACAAAATAAAATTATTGACTGGAATGTTGAGTACACATGCATTCCTTTATGACGAGTATATGTGAAACATAGTTTTTTGGTGCGTATGTTTGGTGAAATAAACGATATATCATTGGTCGGTATGCAATTCCATGTTGGCAGTAAAACACAAATTGTACATGAGAAAAAAAAAGTGATATTTTTATATTTGCAATTAAAATGTATGATAAAAAAACAATTCAAATTGCCCATTTAAACGTTACTTTAACAAATATCTAGTATTCTATTATGTGATATAACTAGATATACAGATTTAGAATCGAAACATACATTTTGGTAAAAATTGTTAATAAATTTAGTATCACATACTTAACGACAATATGCACTATAAAGTATTTTGTATGCGTCTGGAATATGAAAAAATATTGTAATGTAAAATGTGTCAAACAAGAGTGGCATAATTATGTTTAAGATTTTTAAAAAATCGCTGAAAACAATTCTATTTTACTTATGAGGAGACTGCTTTTAATAGGCATGTGAAAATTTTCGAAAGTGTTGTAATCTGATTTCAAGAAAATACAATATTTTTTATAAAGCAATGTGTTTCTATTCCACCCTTCACATTTATTTTTATCTCAAAAATATAAATACCTCAATGACTAAATTCATTTTTTATTTCAGTTAAGGTTATGATTTTTAGACAATGACCAACTTTCAATCCCAGTAGTAAGTGCGTTTGGACTAGTTTAAATTGATGATTATTTATCAATACTTATTCATTCCGATCAATCTAAACTTCTATTTCCTTGGAATTTGTTTCAAATGAGAAGCTGTCTCAATTAAACAAAATCGGCTGTATATTCATTATGTTAAGTCAGGCTTGTGGAACGAGGTAGAACAAGTGCAGAGATGTCTTAACCCTTGTTTTTGCCTCTTCTGAGATTCTTGCATCTACAAAGGATGAATAAGAGTATGGCAATAAAATACTTAAATCGATAGATGTGTGTTAATAGTGCTTTCATCCTAGTATTTATTAGGTAATCAATAAATGAATGAAACAAAGTATATTACTGGTTTTTTAATAATTTTTATTATCACTTTATTTGCTTGCGAGACCGCGGCCGCAAGCCTCCACCACACAGCTCCTGACGCTTCATCAATTTTTATTTTATTTTAATATTTACAATTAGCCGATCTACTCCGGCCCATCATACCTCAACACGAACTCACTATATAACCTCCATGACGATGTATAAATGCATGATTACATGTCAGAAGAAAATAAGCAGGATTAATAAATATCGCACAAGAATGTATCTTGAAAGAATTTATAAAAACATGAAGATATGATACATGTTTTAGTTGTAATTTCATATTCAATTCACCTAAAATATTAGATCAATTTGAAGGAATAATCAATATTTATGCCTATTCACAAACGATTTTAATAAATAATTTTTCAATAATCACTATGATTAAAATTGAGAATGCTCAACATTTATCCGATAAAATAATTATCCTAATTAGAACTGGAAGGTGATAAAGAAATATATTAATCATATAACAGACTGTAAGGATGTATTTATTTGCTTTGCCACAGCATGCGAAATTCATACATTTCAGAAATATGGGAAGTATTTGTGAAACATGGATATTTACTGTGAAACTGATATACTGTGTTATAGACAGTTGAAAGCATGACAGGATTGTTAGGAAATCGGTATGATTCAACAAACGCTGGTTTATGAAATGGAAGGAGCTAATGTGGGGGCACACAAGTGATGTTTGCAAAATATTTCAAATATCCAGAAGTCAACAGAAGGTGAATGCCGGCTTCTGCATTCATTCGCAGGGGCGGTTGAGCCTGAAGAAAAGCACATTAAGGGTTTATTGAGGAATAACTATGGAGTGCAAAACCCCTCTGTCATACCCAATGAAGCCATAAACATGGACCCATGGCAACTGGTATTCTGAAGTGTACACCACCCTCCCATGTCAAAATCAGGCAGTGTGCAGGTGCCCCTAGTAAACCCAGATCCTGTTTGTTGCTTATTCCAACTGGTTTTCCGACATTCATCGAGAAGACCATCAGGTACCACCCACAGAACGTTCTCAGCAGAATAAAGGGTCAGTATGACCTGCGAGGATAGAAAACAGTTGGCAGGTGACAGAATGACATAGAGCTGATATAGCAGAAGAAATGTGGTAGGCATATTATTATCCATTTGGTCATAATGAAGGCATAGAATTCTGTTAGTGAAGCAAATTTATCGCAGATTAAAACATAAATACAGTAAAAATATATCTTCAATTTAAAAATTGTACTACTTATATCTTAGTTATTCAGGACATTTGATATCATGCCAACTGTGAATACTATGTCAAAATTGTCAAAACTGATAAAATTCTATAAACAAGATCTTTGATGTATTTGATGTATTTTGATTATTTTCTTCTGACACAATGATTGGCAATAAGTGTTTATTATGTTTATTAGTTGACCTACATTTCCACCATTTTTATGACGGCACTGTCCTTCAATTAATTAAATACCTAAATATTACTTCTTTCGCACATGTTAGACCCCACCTATGAGAGATAAACATTGACACAATTTACACAAAAATACAATAGAAAAAATGACGTCATTTGCTGAAATCTTTTGATATTGCAACAAACATGACTTCAGTGGTTGAAGTTTCATTCATATATAGTTTGAATATTCAGATGCACAATGTTAATAGTAGACATTTTCCAATAATATATTTAATACATAAATTTTGTGACATATATACATCCGCACAAATGCATTGGCGGTTATTGCATTTGCCTCCAATCACTGTTTTGTAAACTAGGGTTAAATCAACATGGCATCTAGATTCCGGGAATTGATTCAAAGGATTGAATGAATAATGAACGTAACATATTTTTCATAATGGTTACATTATTTCAGCTATATCTACTGTGTATGTATATAGGTGATATTTTAATATTTTTTTTACTTCGCAAATTTACAAAACTTGATAAGTAGTTATGTATATTTGCACAAGAAACGTAATGTCACTCATTGATGAATAAATTGTGTGCTTATACAAAGTTTTCGCAATCTAGACTTGAAAACAAATCAAATTCAAATAAAAAAAAGTTCTTAAATTTTTCTCAATAGAATTAACATATTTAAGCAAATTATTAAAATGCCACCTTCTTTCATAAATCATTCGATTTGAAAACATAAACTATTTATCAATGACGAGTTTTTTTTAAGCACAAGAATTAACAAATATCTTAAAATAAATGATTTAGTTAAAGTATGGGATTGGAAACAATCTAAACATACTGGATTTCTACAGTTTTTTTTTATAAATCATCAATAATTTTCTAGATGTCGACTGACATTTTGAAAAGATTGTTAAAAGGAAGGTGTGATGTGTCACAGTTTTTCTCTCATTGGTGGGAATACACGCACAGGCCGGCCATTTTTAGAAAAAGAGCCGCAAAGCAGGTTACTTCACACATTTATCCAACACGACAACATTTGCTGTACATAATTTTTCATAATATATACAAAAAACCTCCATTATACGTAATCGAAGGGGGAAAAATGTACATTTGGAATAATATTAATTCTGATGAAGAAAAATATGAATAAATACCTAACTTTTAACAAAAAACAATCGAGTCTGATTTTAAAGAAATTCACCTTGCATTTTTTCCGCCATACAATAATAGGCACCTGATCCTACAGATGGTACTCACTGATTATGTTAAGTATAAGACTGTCCGGTTACAATATGTGTATAATATTTATTGATTTTACATAGCATTCATTGGTTAGCATCCTTCAAAATCATGTGATTCATAACATTTTTTAAAAAGTTATCCAAATCTGGCCCAGATTACAAATAACCTAGGAGTGGGCTTGATAAGCTTGCAGGTGTCATTTGTCTATTGTTATAAAATGATATATCATAATCGAATAGTGTCAATTGTATTCAAAATGGTCAGTTTACAAATTAACGCATGTGTTTGAGACAATATTAACACTCTGGCTAGACACAATAGACAAATTTTTAGTACTTAATCCACTATGTTAAATGTGTTTAATTTCAGTTGAAAATGTCCATTTAAAGACGGACAAAACCAGTCATGAGTATTCAACATAAAAGATGTAATGATTATTCAAGAAAATCTTGCCTGTTTTATACTTTCTTATATTTGCATTTTAATGTAAAAGAAATATTTATCGATAGTAGTTGGTCAGAAATGTCTCCTCTACTATGTCAATTTTCAGATATTGAATGAATTAAAATAGAAGCCATAAATACACAAGTCCACGGTTGACCATGAGACAAATTGCAAACTGAGAAATTGTAAGCTGACATCAGAAAAAACATCTGCACCCAGTTACACATGTTATTTTTTTGGTAGATCAGATGAATACAATGTAAAAAGTATTATTTTTGGCGGCTAAGCGTAATGCAGCGAAAGGTGATGAAATAACATTTGTATTTACACATCAACCGCAGACACAGGGGTAGCCTAAGTGATTATTGAATAAGCCAGGTTAAAATGCATCATAAAAAGAAGAAAATAATTACACTATCTCTTACGCTGAGAGCATTTTATTTGCATTATTAAAAGCCAGTTTATTATGTGTTTCAATGTCTGTCGGACAATAAAATTTGAAATTTAGTCATTCTAATTTTGAGATAAATAAATCTTACCAAGACTAGATATTAGAAATACAAATTATCATAAGCTGCAACCCATAATGAGCTATGTGAATAAAAAAATTCAAAATTCCAGACACATGGTGGTGCAAACTGATGATTTTTAAGCCCTGGAATTTCAAAGCCATTACTTTAGCAAATAAGTTATTGAAATAACAATATTTGCGAAATTTCTGAATGTTTGCAACCGTGCAAAAGTATCATGTCAAAATAATATATAGTATGATAAAAATCAATGGATAAATCTTGTGAAAGAGTTCCCAGAATACAATGTTGGTCTGATTTCGTAACAAGCGAGCATATAACGGGAGAAATTATTGTACAGTTACATGGAATGAATACTGTGGCTGATGTAATTGGAAGTGTGATGTGTCTGTATAAGCAAAGCTTAGAAAATAATTATGATTCAATCATATGCTCATATGGGTTGAGAGCTACCCCTATGGCCGGCCCATAGATTTTAAAATTAACAATAATAATTAAATATACATACAATATGAACATTAATCTTATACCTTGTAATACAGCAATTGTTAAGAATTACTTTTTAACTTTATGAATACACATAGACCCTAAGCGTCATCGCAATTTGTTTTTGAGTTTTTTTAAATATTTTTTTTCAATAAGTTTCATTTTTCAAGACATTTTTTTACATATTTTTTTTTGGATTATATTATAATATAACATTATAAAGATTGAGAACCGTAAGATTACATCAGACCTAATTAAAGACCGATAAAAAAGGATAATATAAGAATCTATTGAACAGTATGTTTTTTACGATATACAACAATAGTATGATTTCGTAAAGTATTCTTCTCTTTCTTATATACTCATGAATAACTGTCAACATTCCTCTGGTCAGAAATGGCATCAGGTAGAAAAATTAATTTCTAAATAACACTTTGAAGTACATAAGTATTTATAAATTGCGGAGAAAAAAGCTAGATTAGAATTTTACTTACGATTCTCAATCCATACATGACAATAATTTTGAAAAGCCGATTATAGTAAAATCATTGAAATATTTGATTATTCCAAAATCGTCCAGACGATTTTGTTGAAATTTCCGCGAAGAGAAGAAATCATCAAACACACCACAGAGAAGACAATATACGGGACCTCAGAAACATTTCGTCTCTTTTTTCTAAGATCAAATTGTTTGTTCTCAATATGAACAATATTATTCGACATAAATGTTCCTACACATTCATTACATGTTAGAACTAGGGATTGCAATGGAAAACACATGTTTTCATTTCTGAAGAATCTCATCTCAATATCATTTCATTACGTACTTAGTATGCTATACTTTGCTTTTACTAATAATCCATCTTATATGGATTTGGAAAAATGAAATATATTATGTGAAAATGACAATTTTATGAAAATTCTATCTATTGTAATCCCTAATTATAATTCCCGTATCAAAACAAGTTACCGAAAGGTAATTAAATCAGTCTTAGTTAGTAATAATGAATCGTAAAATATTACAGAAGTTAAGATACAAATATGTTTTCAAACTCATGCAGTAATTCTTCATGACCACAATAACCATAATTATGAAAATCAGGCTTTTTGGAATACAAACAATTCCAACTAACGTCGTCAAGAAATACTGACAGTTAACGGCATGTCTGCATTCTTCACCATTTAGAGTTTGACGACATTATAATCACAATAACGATTAGGTTGGTATAAGTTTTCCTTCTAATATCGACTCTTGCAATAAATCCAATACAGTCAATTCTAGACTTGACAGGAAAAAAATCTGTCAGGTTCAATTTTCCAAGTGCACCTTGAATAATAATATATAATGGAATGGATAAGTCTAATTTGTCTCTACCATATTTTCCCTTTGAAAGTGGAGCATATGGATTTTAATAGTGTGAAGATGACCACTCCATAAATGGAGTATATATGGATCACCTGATTGTTAAGACTTATTTATGTTAACAGATTTATTTTTCATGAGAGTTGATCGTTACCCAATTGCTTGACCTGTTGGACATTTAGTCCCGCATCTCCATATTAAAAAAAAATTCGGCAGCTGTGAATCATACCCGCAATTTCCAGCTTCATAGTAATTAAAAAATTAAGACACAAATGCTCAAAGGTCCAGTACTACCACCGCAATTCTTAAAAAAAATCGATATCAGTAGTAGAGATAATGAGAATACTGAATTGTTATAAATTTTTATATGAAATTTGAATTATGTTCAAAGTGGGGAAACAGAACCCCGTCCTAAGCCCAGAACTGACTGTATTCACCTTCTATTCTTTTCTTTGATTTTTTTAAGTCAACAATATTGTCAGGACCAATAATTGATGTATGGAATGTATTAAGTCCAAAGAAAGAATATTGATGTAATGATAGGGTTAGTCAAGTTTTTCACATACATAAATAAATGATCAATTAATGTCAGCAGGCCAAATAATATGGAAAAAAATGCAACAGCTAGGATTTTTAGTCTTAAGTAACATTAAACCTGCATCGTAGAGGTTAACAGTATGATGTCTCATCATGAGAATTATTCTAGATTTGAAGAAAATAGTATGAATGATGTTTTGAATGCTTATTCCGTCAAGAAAAATATGGAAACCGACCCGGTACATGTACAATAAATTATTTATCATTATTGATAAAATCAGCTGCACTACGAATTAATTCTGAACAATTTCATTTGCGATTAGTTTCTCTAATGCGATTACTTGAATCTAGGGGCAAATTAGTTTTCACAATCTCTATAAAATAAATAATTTATCAATTGGGTGGCCATAAATGTGAACAATAATTGCGCCCAATAGAATTATAAATTTGGTATTAGAATTCCAAAATAAGGGATTTTGTTAGAACAGTGACAATGTGAATGTATTGCATTTAAAGGAACGTAAGTTACAAAATTAAGTGAAAAATGCATGAGAACTTCCAGCTTCCATTTCAAAGTTTCCAGTGATCATTCGCTACGCATTACATACTACTCTCTTTTAATAGATTGTGAATAGTCACAGTACTTTAGATAGGTAATTCTGATGTTTAAAATTACATTTTAATATTTATTATCAATGCGGTATGGGTTTCATTTTTTTAAAAGTCATACGCACATACATTTTGATACTATCCTAAAACCCGTATTAGATATCACGCTTCGACAGCAGAATAAAGAAAAATCACGGCACATGCTACTTTTTTTAAAAAAATATGAAAAGTTATGATGGCTATAAAATGACTGCAAAATTATATTTTAGAAGCAATCCCTACATGATATAATCAAATTATGGTTTATCCAAATCAAGTCATAGATGTAAAAAAATTCTAAGTCAAAATTAAGACTTAATTAACTAAAATGAGAAATTTGATCATAATAATATTGGTCGTTTATACGAGTTTCAAGAAATTAGTGTGACTTAACTAAGGCCAATTCATGAACCAGAAGATTGAAGCTCTATCTCAGCTGTTTCAATCTTTGGAGTAGTATTACATGTAAATTATTTCAAATTACTCAAGAGATCTGCGGAAGGCGAATGCCGGCGCCTGGACCCATTCTTGGGCTTAAATAATATGTACAATATAAAAAGAATGTGAGATTAAATAAAACCGGTTAAACAGACATCCTTTTAAGTAAATTCACAAATATCAACTGCAATTTTTCTAGGAAGATCATGTAAGAATTAGTTTGTGGTGACAAAGTAAATGAAATAAGCATGTGAATCCAATTAAATAATTTAAATCCACAACCTGACTTTTTCTATTTATCTCATTGCTGATCCACTAGAATTTTAACTGAACGAGATAAGACCAGAATAAATTTTCAAAATACAATAACGTTAGCATTAAAATATTAAAAACAAAATGCTTGGCCTGTTTCATATTCCGATGTCAAAGCGCAATTTTTTTAATTGTTTAATATTTTTTTTTTCAAGAATCCTAGCTACTGTTTTTTTAAACTATTTATTTTCTGATTATAAGCTTTCAAAGCTTGACTTTTATTTTTAATGATGTGGTAAGTTGAAACCGATTGTATTAGCAATGGCGAGAAACAAATGTAAGACACTTTCATCGCACTTGTCATGTTGTTATATGCGCATTATGTACAATAAAATCTCAATAATCTGGAATCATTTTTGACTTTTCATTACCGTTAATTTGAATAAATCAAGTGTATTGATGGCCTATGCTTATTTTCAGGAAACAATCAATTTTAGTTTTTTTCTTTTGATAAATATCACTTACATTTTTTAAACTGAGAATAATGTGAAGGTTATCGACTGAAATATTTTAAGATTTTTTTGTTGTATTAAATAAGCTGTAATTTTAAATGCAATAATTTCCGTAAGGTCCATTCTAATATCCAATACATCTAGGCATTAATTATTGTGTCATATTTTAACTCATAAATCACATCACTTATGAGTGTTTATATTTTGTAAAATGCATACATTGCATGATGCATTTGTTTTCCATTTTTTTTTAAATTTCAAATTCATGAAATTTTACTGTACTTGGTACTAAAATGGTACTGCTAATGTATGCATATGTTGCATCTTACCTGTCAACCATAACCATAAGTGAAATATTGCAACTTTCAACAAACTACGAGTTAAGCTATAAATCGTTGGCATTTTTAGTCATGGTGTAGTATGGTATTTGAAAATTTACGTAAGTTGACAATCCTGGCGTATGAAACAAATTTTAATATAGTTTAATACAGGATTGTAAAATCCGATAACCGCAGGGATGTAGTGCCGATCTTTTATTTTCATACATAAATTAGTAACATGTTGGTTACTTCACGCTGGTGAAGATATTGAACAGGGAAACAAATCCTTGAAGTATTATAGAGATGTCACATGAACAATGTTATTCCAATATTTCAACGGAACTTAAACACTCGAGGAAAATTTGGAGGTACTGGAAATCTTCTTTAGATGAATCACTTTTACACCAATAGACAGCAGCGATACAAAGCTACCATTACACGTTAAACAAACACATATATTCACGTGCACTAAGTCCTATCACGGTCACTGATTTTATAGTAAACTGAAATTTTTATTGATTGATGAACTGAAGCATAGGATTGAATTCAAATCAGTAAAAAAAAAAACATGTGGTTTTTATGATTTGTAGGAAAACTTTATTATAATCTCGGATATTCTTTTAAAACACACTAAACCCACATTCATCACTTCTTCAAATTTCTGGTTGAAGGTCTGAACACGCATTAGAATCAATATCTAGAGATGGGGTATTCAGTTCAGCTATGCTCAATCAGTATGCGTTACATTAAAAGTAATATAAAGCCCCAGCTTGTGATTTTGTCCGTTTTCTCACGGCATCAGATATAGTAGGAGAGCAACATAATTATGATAGGCATCGTCAACCGATCTATGGTCTGCGAAACTATGGGATTTTTAATGTTGTCTGGCAATCGCATGATTTTCTTCTCTTTATGAAAAATCAACCAGTAATTGTTGGCAATAACGCAGTGGCGAATTCATTGAGCTGGGGCCCGACATCACGTGACTTCCATAGGCAGAGGTGGCGCTTGTCCTTTTCTGGCCACCGCTGCATTATTATTGTTAGCGGAGCCCTGCGGAGTAGATGCGGTCTGTTGCGCACTGCCTCCCCCCTTCCCTGACTGCGGCACAGCCATATTGTTAACATTAGCTGCGGAAGCCGGAGTAGGGGTAGCCGACTGGCTCGTCTGAGGAGTAACAGCATTCGTAGGATTTGTGTTCGAGTTTGATTCCACCAACTGTGGAGATGCATTTTCTAATGTATCCCTACAAAAAGAAATAAAATGTTATAACAGAAATAAATACTGTATACTATGAAAATTCACTAATCTTACTTCTCATATTTTTTCTATTGAATAAAGTTGAATACCAATGATTTTGAGTGCGATCAAGATTATGGATAGATAGTGCACATATCACAATATGTAAAAATAGTGAATTATACTTATTTTGTGGAATGATTGCAAAGAAAACTAACGGTTGCGAAGCTGCATATATTCTTTGATGTCGGTTATTATTGTGAGAATGATGCGGCGATCGGACTTGCACTTGGAGCAGTCCTGTCACTCCTCGAAACTGCACAGGTCGCCCTGTCACCGTTCCGCTTACTGAATGCTGCACCACATGATGCTGCTGTAATTAGGTGGATACAAATTTTAAATGTGGTAAAATATTGACTACCTACATGATGTAAATTAAAAATTGAACACCTAACAAATTACAAATTACAGCTATCCCACGATCTACATAGAAGATTCGTTCTTCAGAAAACTGTGTGTTTTTGTATAATGCGATTTAGTCAGCTACATAATATTAATTAAATTCATTTATTTGAATCTACAATAAAAGTAAAATACCGCAAAAAACATCAGTCCATTTATGAAATTACAAATATATGAATATATAAAATCCATAAAAAATGAAACCAAATTTTAATTATTGTCACTTAAGCCATCACTTCTTTTCTTCCTGGTATGATGTCACTTTCATCACTTGTTAATATTTGATGCGATTTTAATTTGATGGTGGCTGATGAATTAGGGACAATTTCAGATTAGCGAACATTTGTTTCATTAACAATGTTAACTATATCATCCTCATCTAGTTCTTTATCTGCCACTAATTCTACAATATATACCTAACCTAAGTCCTCAAAACCTTCTCCTCCAACTAGATCAATTAACTCAACTATCTGAGAATATTCATGTTCTAACGACGGACAAGAATTCTCATCTTCGATTACACCTGGACATATTTCTTTGAGTACTTAATCTCAGTATATGATTTTTCGTTGAAGTTTGAAGTTAAAGTTGTTTGTAAATGGTCATCTGTTAATAATGACCTGTTTTGCGAATTTATATACTTCATTTTTAAAAATGTCTTTTTACATGGGCAAGTACTTCCACATACAGGTAACCAACCCCATTCATTGCGACCAAGTGCAGATTTGTTACATTGGGATCTTTTTTTTGTCTCAATTTCTGATTCATATTGATTATTAAAATGACATTCAAAATATCATGGAAGACATGTCATTGATGTGGATGATATTCAGACTTTGTTAAAATCATATGGTGAACCCTTATCTAATAAAGAGCTTTATGTAGTGGACTGTCAAACTATGTCTTAAGAAAATGACATTTCGGAACCTGTTCCCGTGCGAAAGTTAAGTGTCAATATGAAAGCCCCTCTTTCTTCACAATCAATTTATGTAGTTGTTAGAAGAAAATAACTAAGAGTGGGTGAGTGCAGTAATGCATTAGTTGAATGTTATTGGCAATATTTGCATATTAAGCGTGGAGGCCAAAGAAGGGAATCTAAAATTCTTTTTTGCAATGGTGAACAAAATGGATGAATTATGTTTTGCATGACATTTTTGAATTTCAAAATGATTAGTCGTCCCCTAGTCTGAAGCAATGTGAGTATCATACTGAAACATGTATCACACCTCTGTTTCGCTGCTAGATTTGGGTATGGAATCATACATTTTTGTTTTCAGTAGTTATGACTATCAAGTGAATATTAGCGATAATGAATGTCTGCAATTGACTGCTGAAAGAACTTATTCTAATACAAAAATAATATAGTACCTGTTGGGCATTGTGGAGGGTCTGGTTGGGATGTTGGTGAGTGGTGATGATCCGGGAACGGTGCAAGGAGGTGTTCAATGGCCGTGCATGCAGCAGCTTCACTTGTTTAGGATGAAGACCGGACGGAGTCGAACCTACATTTGGTATTTGAACAACTGCACGACGAGGGGAGCCACCCACTGCACCTATAGAAACAAAATTATTATTCTGTTTTCATAAATTTCGATTAATTAAGGCTGGACTTTTAATCTTGACATAATTTATGGGTAAAAGAAAAGGGCAACAGAGAAATTCTGTAACTTTATTCGTAAAATCAACTAACCACTGTAATAATCGTTAACAGGTTTCACGATAATCGAAGTTTATCTATTCCAATTCACTACAGCATATTATGAACTTCTCCAGTATACGGCCAGCAGTTAGTTTTTTTTTTGCTTTTGCTAGTTTGATTGTTCTCATTACACTCATGGGCTCAATAATTTTTAGTGATAATAAAACAATATATTGTGGCATGCTGCACATTTATGGATGACTTCTAACCATCTTTAGATATAATATTAGCTCCAGTGATTCCTGGCTTGTAGCGAGGAACTAGGGCCATGAGGTCTGTGGTGAGTCGGAGCTTGAGGGCATCAGGAGGGATGGACACGGTGACTACTTGATGCGAGGGTTGCGGTGAAGATCTCTTTTGATTTTGGGTTGCCTGCTGAACAGCTAAAGACGGGTTGCTTGGTACAAATGAACCAATGCTCGCCACTGGCACCTGAAAAGTCCATTACAACAATATGTATTCCTTAGTATATAATACATACAGAAAGCATTGACAATGGACATTCATCTCATATCATATTTTAGTGATGTACAGATAAGTTTTCTCATGTCACCTAGTATCACAAGTATAATAATAATAAAAATCTTTAACATTTCCAAATAAAATATTTTCTTGACAGGATGTGGAGATGTGAGACTTCAATAATCATTTTCAATAAAGCTGAGCCTTTAAGAGCTTCCTACATCAAGTAAGTACTACAGCTTCATGTCTATGATGCCCTCTGAACTATTATTGATGCATTTTTAACATATTGTCAGCTTTTAAACTACAATAATAAAGTAGTATAATCTACCTGATCATCCTGATTTCTCCATGTGGTAGCAGCATCTTGAACGCCTTTCCTTTGATGCTGCACTCCACCGACATGAGTAACAAGCTGTCGAACATTAGCAGTACTCAAACTGCCTGAAGCACTCGACACCTGGACAATGGAAGCAGTTTGTCCCGCCGCATTGGCGAGCTGAAATGACCCGCCTGACCCACGCATCACAATTTGACTACGGATGTCTTTCATTTTATTACTACCACTGTGAATGTTGTTATTCACAGTATTGTTGACAACCAATGAATTGGTCCGGACCTGGACTAGTGAAGGTGAAGATTGGGTAGATCCTTGATTCTTGACTTGAAATACTGGCAATGTAGTCACCAATGAAGATGTTGAACCACAGTCATTCAAAGAGGTGACGACCAGCCGTTTCTGTTCTGGGGTGAGTGTTTTTTGACTAACATTTACCAATGATTTATTACTGGTTGGCCGATCTGGAACGATCGCAATCGGGGCTTCTGTCTTTTCAGCTGTTAAAAATATTCGCTCATCTGCAGTATTATTAATGCCCACTTTAAAAACAGAAGAGCCCAATCTAGCAACATTATCACTCAATTTCCTATGTCTATTGTGTTCATCATCATCGTGGTTCGATTTGATAGCTTTAAATTTCCTATCACTCCCGTTTGAGTCATTCCACTCCGAATTGAGTCCATTGGCTGCGAGGGCATGGTTCGAATCGCATTCGGAATTACTGTAACTAGATGGCGGACCTTCTGATGAAATGAAAACACTTGTGTGATTTGAACTTGAATTTTCAGAAAGCTCTCCTTTAAAACTGGCCGCTTTCGATTCCATGTCCAAATTGTTTGTGTCTTCCATCAATGAAGCTTTGAAGACGTCATTCCAGGAGTTTGATTTGGTAGGAGGATTTGTTGAAACATCAGGACCATTAGTGTGTCCCCAACAATTGGTGACCTTGGTCTGCTCCGTTGCATTGATATTTAATATTTCGGTGTCAGGTAAAAGAGATTCACCATAGAGGTCAGCCAGAGTAAACTCTGAAGAGATGTATGGCAATGAGGTCTCACAGAATAGTACATCTGAAGGTTTGTCAGGCTGAGGCTTAGTATTTTCAGGTAGCGCCAGCCGGACGTGGACAGTGATGGGAGCATGTTTTGTGAGCTTGACTTCATTTTCATGCGGATCTGGAGGATTTTGCGGTGTCTGGATAGGTTGACTGGGCGACACTGGAGGAGATTGCGGTCTGAAGTGTACGCTGAAAGGTAAAATGGAGGATAATAACTAAGGAAGTGTATAATAGATGTTCGAGAACTAGAAGCAATTTCGATGTGCTATTATTCATTCAAATTTTTATCATTTTTTATTAATAGTAGAACCTTGATATAATAAACTTAAGCGGGTGAGATGTCCATTATATAAAATTAGTTAATATTTTCGACTGATGGTGCTTGATGGAAATTGATTTTAAATTCTG
>JAGVSQ010007146.1:0-15611 GCA_022683975.1 Rhyacophila evoluta
GTTCGCTCACTGCCCACATATAATGTAGCCTGAAGATGCCGAAAGGCAAAACCTGAGTCGCTAACGGCGATCTCATATAAATAATTTAGAATATATTAAACAGTTCATACAATTATGAACTGTTCTAGTATATTCTAAATTAAACAGTTCATAATTGAGATGAAATTTAAAAGATGGATTACAAATTTTCTTGTCACGATAAGTCAAATATTTTATATCCAAGGGATATATAAGTAAAGATTTGATGTTATAACATTGTATTATAGTATCTCAACGGGTCGATTGGAGTGTTATAGATAGTACCAATGTAAAGGAAATCCCTTTACAATACGCTTGACAACATTATTCCCAAAAGCATATTCGTTACGCATGATATGACAATAATATATGATTTGGGTCGGTAATATTTGTTAGTATCTTGATTGAGCAGCGAAATACAACCAGAATATTATATTATAGTCCATCAGTAAGACATAATATGGCATATATTGTGTGGAAATTTGATGATATAAAATGAAAGATATGTTTTATTCCGGTCCTTTGGTATATGAAATCATAATTACTACTCAGTAATATGGCTCTTACTCTCCATAAAAATTGATTATCATCTCAATCATGTAATTCAAATCACTAACTCATTTTATTATTTAAGTAACTCTGTATCTATCATGAGGACGTATACTGTGAAATAACAAATCGATAGTCATAAGTTGATAACAAGTATCATACATTTCTTAATTTGTTCAGAAGGACCAAAAAACTTTATAAAAATAAGTAATTGTAAATTAATGAAAATAACATACACTTTCTTCAAGAAAAAATTAAACATTATTTATTTTATTATTAATTTTATTTTCTTTAATTTCTTAATACTTATTTAGTATGAGGTTTTTTGGTCGTCTTGAAAAATTCATATCATAATTGCAGGCTTCGATTAATAGCTAATGAAGGTATCTTGAATGTGTCCATCAACCATCCGATCCGTCATAATATCCGGTTTTAAGCCATGTATGAATGATATAATGAATTTTATACAAATTTGAGATAAATTTAAATCTAAATTATGTTAACTCGAACAAATAGCGCATTATTTTATTTGCGCAATAAAAATGTCTTCTCAACAAAATTATATAAAACAATGCGTATTATGTGATTTTAATTCTCGTTTTCCATTATTTATTGAATCTTAATTTTAGCAAACCTCTACGTCAAAGCTAATTTAATAAGATTGATTCACATTTATTTCATAAAAAAGACGTAGACTTCATCCATGACTTCACGAAATCTTTACTGAACTTTACCTTATCAAGATGCTATAGCATCGTCTTGTAAATCTTGTGTACAGTATTTATCAGATAAAGATGAAGTCTAAATTCAGCTGGTTGAAGTAGAAGAAGATAAGATTGAGAGTACTTAATGGCATTCTTAGCACGTAACCAAGATAACACCATCATTGTTTCCAATTTGTGGAGTTTATTTTCTCTCATCGCCTTATTTTGAAAAAAGTCATAACTTTACCAAATACTATAGAATACTAAAATAGTATAAAACGAAAAAGTGTATTCTAGTCGGTTAATAGCCATTTAATGGCGTTGGCTTTATATAGAATAATTCAGTTCTGCAACGCTAAATTAAGTGCTTTTTTATAACGTCTGCCTGTTTTTAATCACACTAAACGTTTACGGTTAAGGCCTATGTAATTACATCAAAATTACGACAACTTTTGCGTCATTTTCTACGTCATATAAACAACTACGGCTAGAGTGGCAAGATTCCACGCCGATCTATTTACTGAATATATATAACAAATCGCACACATTGACTCTATGTTCCCATTCATCACATAAACAGTGTGCATAAGAAAATTGACGCCATATATTAAATTAATTGCAAATAAACTAGACACACGTCACTAAATTGAAGAGTGACTTTGATTAGTCATAAGTAAATATTTGACATACACGTGCTAATTATGCAAAAAACAATAATTAGCTAATAATCTATAAATACTGAAAATTTTCTTATTATAGTAAAAACATTTTTATTTGCGAATCTACAAATATTTCAAGACTTCTATGATTATTTGCTGACTGTTATTTTTATCAATTATTTTTTTTTTAAATCAAAATAATTCATTTTGTAATACATAATTTGAGCCACAAATTCTCTCCGAAAGTGGAGTATATATATTTTAACAATGTCGAAAAATCCCTTAACCTTTTTTCACGAGAATTTTTGTCACACAATTGCTTAACCCAATTGTCATCTAGTCCTACCACTTCTGCCAGATGTGGGGATCAAATCCATTTGATCAACCTTTACACTGCCGGGGAGATACATTTTTAGTTGATATTTTTACAATTATATTATATTATGAAAAGTTGCCAATGTCGTTAGAAGAAGAAGAAATAAAACCAACTTCGGCTTTATATTATAATTAACTTTCTGTAACCCAAATATTATTTTTAATTCTTATCCTTAAAATTTTATCGCCCTAACCGGATGGTAAGTGCGGTTAGTTAATTGATATGAATTAAAACATTGCTACATAATCTACATTTTTTTTCTGTGCCATGTCCGCCCAAATGTCAACCATGTGAAATTTTATCAGCCCTAATACGAAATGAAAAAAAATTGAACGTAACTTTTCTCAGCCATTCATCCAAGCCGGGTATAAATATACACACAAGTAATGTAGCTACGAAACTCGCAACTTTAACCCGTGATTAATAAAAGTACATAAGAAATACATCTTATCTTTATAATTTAAATTCTAATGGTATTATTAGAATAGCAAACCTCTATAAATTATAGTACGATACTTTAAAGATATTTTTCTTATATTTTAAATTTTTTCCATTTCTGATAAAAGCTTTTTCTCATATGACTGAACTCTTTTGCGAACAGAAAAATTCAGAGACTAAGCTCATTATACTTGTTTGCGAAAATAATCCGGCCGTATTTTTTTACACTTATGAAATATACGAATAGCAAGGAAAAATTCTTGCCATATGTAAATATGAAATACTAACACCATATTTTTCAAAGCTCACATAAGAAAGGCTAGCACAAAACGTTCTGTTTCATGACACTCCGCCAGCACAAAAGGAAACGAGCTTTCTTGTAAGCGGTGACATGAGTGATAAATAGGAAAATCGTGGTGGTGATGTTTGCAAGTAAAATGATTTACACTTCAGGTGAGTCGATGGAATTTGTTTTATAAATAATTTAATATGTTCCTGGAAACAATTTCAAGACACGTTTGATGTGAAATAAATGTAAAGGTTTTTTTTTTATAAAAAAAACACAAACAATGCGTCGCCGACTTTTTTATGTATTTATTTTTTTCTTTTTTTTAATACCATGTTCGTTCCCAACGTGGAGCATATGGATCTACACAGTGTGAAAATACCCACTCCAAAAGAAGAGTATATGGAGATGACGACTTGACAGAATATTTTTCATGAGAATTGTTTGTCAGACAATTTCTCAACCCAATGGGCAACCAGTCCTGTATTCTCGGATTTTAAAAATCCGACAGATGGGGATTCGAAACGGCATTTCACGGATTTCTAGGCGCGCACGCTACCAACTACTTTTTATATTACTCATCAATTTTCACGCAACAACGTACTGGCAGTTTTCCGCATTTATTTAATTAATGAATCATTTTAATTGAAAAAACTTTTAAAATGTTACAAAAAAATTTCTTTAGAGATGAAATTATTTCATTTGCTAATTACTATTATATTTCCAACCTTGCACATATATTAAAAAGAATTTTAACACACTGAAAATCATTAAAAAAAATAGTCAATCAAGATATATTTTTACAAGATTTTATCATCAATTTATTGTACCATTCACTCATCTAAACATTTTAGCTTTTTTATATATATTATGGAATGGTGTTTATTCTTATAAATTTAATCTGTCTGCCACCTAATCGCAAATATTTACTGATAGTATTTGTAAATTGTCTTACAATTTTATTTTTAACATTCGGCTCGTTCATCAAAAGATTATTCATACATTTTTTAATTAAATAGAAAATAAAATGTACAAGCCAATAATTCTATTGAAGATTAGTTGTTTTCTTTTTCGTGTTTCTTGAATAAAAAACACTTTTAGTATAAAGTATATCAGACACGATACGTGATTTGTTTTAAATTATTATGATATAATATATAAATATTTTGTCTGTCATTGAAGACATACTGTGCTAGAATAAATAAGTCGTTTTCGAGATTGGATTCGTACTTATATTTTACTCTCGCATGTGATGGCGTTTGAAGAAATCTTCTATTACTTTGCCATTTCAAACCACCTATTCAATTTCTGATCTTTAAATAATATATGTGCATACGTTAGCCTTTTCAATTCTATTTTATTTCACATACGCAAAAAGCACATACGATTCAATATATATAATTTACATACACAATAAAGACAACTTGAAATTGCTATCAGAGAATCAAGTAGTTTGAATACATTTATCCTAAAAAATAGTAGTCTAACTTATGCTATTTTTTTAACACGCAAGTTTTTATAATATATGTATGCTTTCTTAATATTATTCATGCTTTATTTTTGTACTCATAAGAATTTATATGAATAGCTAATGACTAATTGGAAATTATTGCAGAACATAATAATTGTATTATATAACGATGGAGTAAATATAAATTTCTAGTCCTTTATATCAAATCATTTATATGCTGTTTTTATTCTATATCGTACCGCTTAGTTATAATATTATTTCAATAATTAGGCAATTTATTTGGTAATTACTCACTTTTTGTATCTTTTACAGATAACTGAAAAATTTCTACCGATAGAATAGACACAAAAGGCTATTGGATTATTTCAAGAGCCGCCGATTTAATAGATGGGGGAAGAGATAATACAGCCAAGTTTTAAGAGCATAAGAGGTAAGGAAGTATAACAACGGTAAGCTTTAAAGGATGCCTTCCTCCGGTAAAAGATCTATTTCTACTGATAATGTTTTTTTTTCTACCCAAAATTACCATTAGCTTTATTAAAACTTTGAATTTATTTCATTTGTAGAATATCTCAACTCCCAATTTTATTTAATTGATATGTATTCATCGAGAAAAAAGACAGTTAGAAATGAAGTTTTCTACCTTGCAGATGACATATTTTTACTATTAAATATTTCCATCATCTACCTGCTCCGTACTTATATATGGTCTTAATCAAACATATTTTGGAGCTACGATATCGAAAAGTGATTTACTTTATTCAACAGGAGTGTCCCAATAATAAACACAAACTACCTATAACTGCTACGCACTTAATTATGCTGATGCTAAAATAAACAAAATATAACAATTACTACAATAACAACATTTATTTAAAGTTTTATTTGGTTTGTCAATTATGTCAAGAGATCATTCCGTTCAGCATGTTACGAGACAAGCCTTTTAAAATCAATGAAATTCTTTTTTATGGTAACCGGTTATATATTAATAGCATAACCAAACATTTGATTCTACAAAACCTCTGACAAATACAAAAGTATTTGTATCACGTACCGTTTTAAATAGAAAACTGCAATCAATCGCAAAAGGCTCATTCACAATATCGTGAATCATAGTTAGTTGGTTTTATCAAGCGCCTACAGCAAAATAGCGGCATAATCGCTTTCAGTCTGCACCCTCTGCCTCTAAATTCTCTCAGTCGAAAGTTTCAATCATAGCAATTAAGCTTCTGTGCTGTGATTAGAGCAGGTACCAATACAGCGTATAAAGCTTTTTAATTTCCGGCATGAAAGCGTTAATTGGTAAACGATAATTTTATACTGTACCAATAGAAATGGTTTTCGTCTCACTGATTTCCATATTAAGTTCTACCATGAATCTGTAATAGAGATCTAACGATTAAATATCATTCGCTTTATATATGATAACTAAGCGATTCTTTATTATATAAGCATATATGATATCTTGCATATTATATAACCATATTCAAGTCAACATTTCTATTATATTCATCATAGTATATTATAATTCATTTGCTAAAAGTACATCTTACGAAAATATCCGGAGTTAGAAACATTTAGAGCACATATATTTTCAGACATAAATAAATTTACTCAAATTCATTTTCTCATTTTACTTTTATTTAAGTTTACATTTACACGCTAGATGTTTACTTTACAGTTATTGAAAATACTCAGTGAATAATATTTTTACGATTAAACGTTATAAATATAGACGTAAGAATTTTTCTAGTTAACATATTTTCTGTAAAATAAAAATGGAACGAATGTTTTTTCTGTTATTGTCACGTAAAATAATTAAAACACACGGTCTTGCTATTGGTGAGTCGACGAATATGCCTTTTGGTAAATCAATAAAATCTTTACAACTATTGTATTATATCATTACCACTGCAAATCAAATGGAGCATATGAATCTTTATGACATCTATATTCAGTTTTATAGATTATTTTTTACGGATGAAAAGAAAATGCTCAATAAATTGCAAATCTATGCATTATATTTAAATACAAATATTACATTAAATTACTGAATTAATTAAAAACATCTATTAAAAACGTGTTGATATAATCACAGTCAGCCGACATCTAACGCTGTTTCAAGTATTTCACAACTAAGCACGTTTACCCACTTAACCACGATACGGGACAAACCATTATAATAATTGCATTGGAATATAATTTTTGCCACAAAGTTCGCTTTTAGCTGCCGCCATATGGAAATTTTGTAGATAAAACTTTTCATTAATCATCATTTACTTCACATTTGTATTAATTTGTTACAGTATCAAACTAGCACAGCAAATCGACAGCTTAAATAATTATTTAATTCAATCAATAACTAAAAACATTTTTCTGAACAATATCATTTAAAAATAAACCAGTATTCATTGGTATTTCGCTATTATTAAAGCTAATAAAATTGCCATAATGGATTAGCTGAAAATATAATCGTCCTTAGTAAACGGTTTAATACGAAGTTATTTGATATTCTATGTCAAGAGGAAAGGAAAATCCAATAGTATATGATATAAGATGTTGGCCATGACACACAAGTGATGTAAATATTCTGAAGAGTTAAGCTAAAAGGATCGATAACTGTATTGTATTACACAATATGTTTATCATACGAGCTAATATATTTGGACTGATTTCATGAAACATATTATTGTAACAAAGAAACTACACAAATATAGTCATCTATTAACACATTCGCCGCGACTAAAATATCATAAAAAATAGTGGGGTGCTCAAAAATTGTCTTATTCATAGCTACAGATAAGTTAAAATCATTTCCAAAAACTTTTAGATAATTTTAAGTCATATAAAAATGTCTAACCGCCTGGCGTCCAGCGTTTCAAGGAAGATTTAATCAAATTATAGTATAATCGATAGCATAAATTCTATCAACATATATTTACTAATCATTCATTACATAACATTATTATTGTTTTTATATTCAGTGGCTGAAAATACTGATAGATAAACCGCAAGCTTTCTATAATGAATTACTTGAATGATACTAATTTGAAATTTCTCTTATTATCATTAGTAAGCAATACATTGTGTCATAAAATTTATTTAAATGATACAAGAGTTGAATATAAATTTAACGATACTGTTTATCAGTTAAAATTAGTCTCAATATACACTCTCTATAAAAAAATATTCATTTGAATCTAAATGGATTTAATTATAAATATACAAAACAAAATAGATGATTAATCTACATGAAAAGTATTTAACAAAGAACGTTAAACACAAATTTATGAATGAGATTCTTTTTTTTTACTGTATCGAAAGCTTATCAAACTAATAGTTATTTCTACTCATCGCCATTTCTGGCAACAAGAAAAGCTCAAATATAAAAGCTTCATAGTGAAGAGGTGCGATGAATCATTGTCTCTTTATGGGTAAGTCACTTGCGCGTCTTTCAAGAAGATAATTTCAGTGTGTAGCAATAATGTATCTCGTTGATGTTTTCACCTGCCTCTAATAATGAATCTCTCTCCTTTGTTGACTTTCTCACCGCGGCAGCAAGTAGCAGTCACTAGTCACCTATCCGGAAATACCTCCATCAATCACTCCTGTCCACGCCTTTTTCTGTTAGAAAATCTCAAAGAATTTTATTCGTTCGCTTTCGACAACAGAAGTACCTACTTACTATACTCACGTGGTTTATTCAGCAAATTGCCTACTTACGAGTTCGTTTGCCTTCGAGTGTTTACATACAGTCCTTTTTTGTGAATTTTAATATTCATTTTATTTCTTTATATTTTACTTTTAAAACCCTTCTGATATTTAATAATATATATTTAACTTATTGATAAAGTATAATAAATAATATCGATTAATAGTGCTCGGTAGAAATCAATTTGCGTACTGCTAATTTTTATTCAGAACCAAAGTGCGATCAGTTACTTGGTTACATACTCTCAAAGACAAATTTTACATTACCAAATATTATTTTATAACATTTGATACCATAAAGGTTTACTTATATATATATACAATACAACTTTATTTTTTGGTTAGTCAAACTTTTTATAAATAACGAAAATATTTGTTCTTTATCTTTTTTCCTTAAGAAGATACTGTTAAGGAGATATATATATTGAATTTAATTAGCTAAAGCAAGATTTTATCTATATCTAGTTATTTTGGCCATTTTTCACTTTCTTATACTTTGTATATATAAAGACCAAAAGCATTTAGGTTGCAAAAGACAGTTCAAATACATTTTTGAAATTGTTTTGGGATGGTTGGTAAAACTAATTTATTTTAAATCGTCGATATTTGATAAATTTATTTCATTAATCTGCACAAACAAGGTGAACAAACTATATATCTCATTTTTAAATAATGACCTGTAGTGTTACGTCTGGACGGAAATTCACGTTGTCTGGGTAATTCAAAAATTTAAGCATATTTTATTAAAAATATATTCTTCACCTAAGTCTTTATTAATTAAAATACCATCCTATCAGATGATTCGGTAGACGAATGATATTAATTATTTCTATCTACTTGTAAACTATATCTCTAGCCAAAGAAAATCACACGTGTAAGGTGACTTAAATCATGTAACTTTGTAATAAATATGTGAAATTATTCAGTTGATTAACTTACTTAACGATAACATCGAAACCAAAATCTAATATCAACATTAAAATGTTTTCGCTTGGTAAGTATTCGGTGTACTCTTCTTTTAGTGCCGACTGAAAGTTCAGCTGAAAGTTTTGAAGGAATTTTCCGTTCAGTATTTAGGTACGAACGTTAAAATTGCTGGATCCACTTCCTGTGTACTTACTTACTTGAAGTTTGTTTACTTTTAATGGGATGTCTCACTCAATATGGGGTGGCTTGAAACACTGGAGTAGTTAAACCATTATTTCGCTAATACAATATGAAAGGAAAATTGGAAACCGGTATAATTTGTTTAATAACATAATGTGAAAATTGTGTTAATGATCGATTGAAAAATACGAACAGTAAATATTTAAAATCTCTCGGGCTAGCGTAGTTGGTAGCGTACAAAATTCGGGTTCGATACCCATCTACCGGATTTTAAAAATCTGAAAAATGCAGGGCTGGATGCCCATTGGGTTGAGCAATTCTCTGACAAACGATTCTCTCCTTCACATTGTGGAGATCCATATACTCCATTAGGAGTGGATATCTCCACACTGTGTAAATTCATATGCTCTACTTTGGGAGCGAATATAGTATTTTAAAAATATAGATAAATTATCATTTTATTTATATCGTTGAAAATCTTTTTCATTATATCTTCACATTATAAAGACTTATCAGATTTAGGTTTATTTTTATGAATATTTGATATAGATAATTTTTTAAATCCATTTAAAATCAAAGCGCATATTTTTTGGTTTAAATAAATACATGACAGTAGGATTTGAACCCGCCGAAATGTTAAAAGGATATATTTTTTAGTCATAATTATTATTTTAATAGTAATCATAGCTAGTAAGTTAGTGAGCAATTTCGAATAATTGAAACATTTGAGAATAGAGTGCAATCTAATAAGGCTATTAGCAAGTTCTTTAAACTATGTAATAAATAACGCTGTAAAAAATAATTTAATCTTAAGTTTATCTTTACTGTAATGGCCATCCATTTTTTCAGTTAATAATAAACAGTTTATTTCCTGTGAATACATTTATAAATGAACTGAATTCATGCGAAGTATAATATAAAATTCAAATAACTTAGATTTATGTATTTATTATAAATAAAGGCGGAATGAATCGAATCTATACAAACCGTACTGAAATATTTATTCAGGTTTAATATATTAATATATAAAAAATAGTATACTTATAATTTATTAAGTTACTGATTTCATTAGTAATATAGATTAGCACGTAGGGATTACTCTTTACTCATTTGTTCTACGTTTTAGGAAATATAAGATTTGTTATAGAGCATATCTCATTAACTCACAATACGAAAATTTTAGACTAGTTCGTCCTTAATAGTAATTATTTTTTATAATTAATCGTAATTTCTTTTGTATCGTTCACGAATAAAAATTGCTTTTGAATTATTTACGTGTAAAAGAGGTTATTTTACTATTTTGATCATATTAATAAAGCCATTAAAAAATTTACCAAAGTTGTAAAGCTAAATCGTAAACCACATTTTATTATCGTTTTAACGCATTTTGAAGGTAATGAATATTTTACCGAAAATTTATACGAATTTTAAAATGGGGTGCCATTAAAATAAGCATTTTTAATGACTCCACAGCGATTCGAAAGAAGGATTTTACGGCTCTTTTTACTGAAAATTGGATGAATATTGAAATGTTTTATGCCCTCGTGCAGTACTCCGTATAAAGAGACACTTTAAATAATATTTTCCGCGATTTAAATTATGCATCCACTTGATATGGAAAACTTTTTAACCTTTTAAGATATAAAAATGTTTTATTCAAAGACTCGTGGGAATCAACCTCAGTAGTCAAAATTTTTTTGAATTAATATACCGTCGATCCAGAACGACAAATATTTTAAATTTATTATATTTATTTCGCGATGTAATATAATTTTATTGTAAATTTAATGACACAGAATTTAAAAGTATTGTATTTTTTCAGAATACTTATAAACTGAACAACTCAAACAAATATTAATATTTAAACAGCTTTCTACCATAATTTATTCAATTTATTGTTCGTGATTGCGATTCAAATTTAACTGGCTGTTGTTGATTCAATTTTGTAACAGTATCAAATACAATATATGAAATAAGTAACGGGAAATTTGTGAATTAAAATATTACCACCGTAAATGTAGATTTTTTTCACTTATTATATCAGTTTGATGCTTATCAATTATTGGCCGAATAAGGTTATTTTGAATCAATGAAAACCGCAAAAATATAACACTGAAATATAGTAAAAACTTACCGTGACCGTTTGTTAATTTGGAAAGTACTCTAACAAATTGATATCAACGACAACCGGGTACGCACCGATAATTTATTAAATGCGATATTTCCGCGCCGTTTCCTCCCAGCGTTTCAACTAAGCCTCGAAAATACCCAAAAGCATTCGCACACGCATTATCTTCGGTGAGAAGCGTCGACGATATTATCTGAAGTTCAATTGAAAAGATGGCCGAGATCTTTTACGGTTCTTCACGGAATCAACTTTCGCTCCTATCGAAAGTTTACAATATAACCACCCCCAGAGCTTTCTAGGAGGGTGGATTTTATAATCACCGATCGACCTTTTATACTATAAAGACGATGATATCAAGTTAAGTATGATTTATTGGTTTGAGTAAAAGCAGGTGGTACGCTTTGAAATATGTCAGTTTCGTTTTTATCTCGTCATCTGCTTCTTTGAAGTTTTTCATTTTAAATACAGCTTTAATTGGAAAAGAAATTGCTAAGCATCGTTTGATATTTATTAATTTACCTTCTGTAGTATTGATTAAATTTTGATTCAATACTGCGATAAAAAAAATACTACCAAGTATAAGCACTGTAACTGAAGCAAAAATAGCTGATTAGACTAGTTTTGCGAAATTTAACATTAGTAAGCTTAAAATCTTTTACTATCATTAAAACTCAATTTCATATGAAACCTACTTTCATAAATATAAATGATCACTGTATTAAGACTGAATTATTGTCGGCTTATCCTGGTAAAATATAACCTAACATTCATGATAATACGTTTTTTTTTGGTTCAAAATTATTTAAAACTGGTAAACTTCCATATGTTTCGCTCACTGCCCACATATAATGTAGCTTGAAGATGCCGAAAGGTGAAACCCGGGTCGCTAAAAGTGATCTCACATATAGAACTTTACCAGTTTTAAATAATTTAGGATTTTATAAAATATTATTTGTATAATATAAATGATGTTTTTCAATGTTTCTTTTCATAAATTCCGTTCGAAAACATCAAGGAATAATTTATTTTTAATAATCAAATAAAATTGTTTTAAAATTAAATTGATTACATCTTTATGTTTATTATCCAACCATATGAAAACATGAAACAATAAAAATGAACACGATTATAATAACGATTTTTTCAGAATAAAAGCACACTTTTATTTTATGAATAATAACTTTTTCTTAAACGTAGCAACCAAAACAAAACTTCAAATGAAGCTGATTTAATAGTATTTGATAATTGAATCTACTCGAAGGAGCCATAAATCGACATCGAGACTACGTAATGTAATTAAGTTTATCTTATACTTGTATCTTCCTCGTTAAAACAAATACATTTAAGTTAATATTACTTCGAGAACTAATACCACAAACTTATTGAGGTGTATAACAACATTATTTTATCAAAACTAATATTTAATTACGTTGGTATATTTGAAAGGACTAATTTTGACTCTGCACAAGAAGTGTTGTTAAATAAATAAATTATAGAATATGAAATAAACAATGCAAAAAAAATATTTTGGCCGTAGAACTGACTTTTCTTTAGTATGATTATTGATAAAAGATGCTCACTTGGTAACTACGCATGCTTAATTGATGTATTATGACTTCCTATCTAAAATCAAGATCAGATGTAGAGTATCCATCCAACTTGGGTATGTTCATTTGTTTGCTAAGTGACACTGAACGAAGTATACTCATATATAATTAGTAATGCCAATAAACACAGCTATGGTCGCATTTAACAAAATCCTCTCGGCTATCTTCCACCTGAGTGAGAGTGAGTATAGACTGGTGTTTTTTTACAAAATTTTAAAATTAGATCTGTCTCACTCAATGAACAAACTTTTTTTACTTGTTTTTTCTTCTTTTAAATTCTCTCTATACATTAAATGTATTTATGTTCATTTTTATCTTTTATTTGTTGTCTTCTTACATATATTCATACAATAGATTTAATATATTTTTCGATATATTTGTGTTAATAATTTGTGATGTTTGCAAAATATAAAAGTTGTGATATGTAAAATCCAAATGACAATGTCAAAGCACTAATCTATTCTTAATTAAAATTAGCTATTTTTCAAAATATTGAGAAACATTCAGATGGGCTATACAAAGCACTGCAGTGGTTAAAACCTGACAAAATAACGTATCTAATTATTATGAACTTCACATATTTTTTTAGAATTTATGAATTCCATGTAAACACTTATATTTATAGTGATGTAAAAATAAATACACTTTTATGATTCGATTAAATATTGGTCTTAAGTTCTCTTCCATAAATAATATCACATTTTTATACTAACTAAAGTTTCTATATATTAAAGATATTTATAAAATTAAATTTAAACTAGATAAATAATAATTAAACATAATATATTATAGATATTCATAAATTTGTGAAATTGAAACTAAAATTTACGTTAGGTGCGTAAATATATTTTGTAGAAAACAAAATGCACTAACTATGAAATAAACTTTAGTTTGCACCTTCTTGTTTTGATATTTTGAGTTTCTTTTAAAAATAAATACTATTCTTAAAACTCGGCAAACTGGCGAACATCAACAACAACAACCTTTTAAACGTGAAAGAACAAAATTATTAATATCATAAAAACCGAGAAACTTTTATAAATGGACAAAATCCGACACTTTTTGTTCGCTTATCTTTAAAGTTATAAAAATGTTCCAAGAGTGATGGCTCTATCACCCCATGAAGAACTTAAGAAATGGCTGGAAGTTGTGGTTAACTGACTGCCTGACTGTCAACCCCAGCGGCGGAATTTGTTTTGTGTCTGACTCACTTTTTTTCCTCTTCTCTCTCCACTTTTTTCACAAAGGCTCTTAGCGGAACTTTTCCACAAAGAAAGAACATCGCAGGAAATCGCCTTAGGTCTATGAATAATGATTACTTAGAGAAAAAGCTAATACACGAATAAAGGTTATATAAATCACTGGACTTTGTCGCTTGTGTTGAAATTTGTTTTTTGTTTTCTCTTACGATAAGTTTTGTGATAAGTTTTGGACGTTAATTAAATAAATACTTTGAAATATATTCAATTTATTTTACTCTTTAAATCTGACTCCAATAATTACTTAATATTTTTGACTGATAGTGCTTGATAGAAATTGATGCTCACATAATATTATATCATAATATAGCCTCAGGATGTCGAAAGGCGAACTCCGGGTTGCTAACAGTGATCTCAAATATAGAAGTTTACCAGTTTTAAATAATTAAGAAATTAATACAATAATTACATTTATTTAAGCTTAGTACTCACTTTTTCAAAATTAACACATAATATTAACAAAATATAAAGCCGAACACTAACTTTAAGTTTAGCTTCAGTTTAGGAAATTTGCATTATAACTATAAAAATCTAAGAATCAATTAGAATGAAACCATAGCGAGCTTTTTTGGATTAAAAGTTCAATCGCCGTTTTTGCAAACTTTTGTTGTTTTCTAGTTTAAGTAATTTAATTTAGACGTTTCCAAAATAGCTGTTAAATACCATTCATAATGGCACGTTTATAATATGCTAATGATTGTAATAGATTTTTTGCAAAGTTTTTTTTTAGCATTTTCATTAAAATACTATGAAAGGGCTTACCGATAGATAAATGAAAATTTCCAGACGATTGATTCTCTTTAAATTCACGCGTTTTGCCTGCCTATATTTGTCACCTAAATTCGCACTTGAATTCCTTAGATTAAATATTTGAACAATGCCTATTTATCACCGATGATACGACGTTGAAAATATTTACATGAAACGTGTTTTTAATGAAAATTACTTCTAAATCATCTATCAAAAACCTCCAATACATTGACAATGAAAAATTAGAAGATATTTTTTTTATTAATAAATAATAATATATGCAACATCTTTATGTATTTATTTACCTTTTTCATTAATACTTAAAGAGAAGTGAAAAAATGTAGATGACTTTTGAATAATATAGCTCTGCGGTAAAGATATATATATTTCTAAATTATTTGAAACTGGTAAACGTCCATATCTGAGATCACTGTTAGTGAGGTTAGGTTAAACCCAATCGATTAATGATGTATATATATATTTTTTGCCAGTCAATTCCAATATATTAGGGATATTTTTGTTGCCTCCTATTATTAATTTCACTAATG